>OW052221.1:299075307-299100584 GCA_932526605.1 Nephrotoma flavescens
GCTTTATTTAACATTTATGGTATACGAAGAAAATATAAAAATTTATTTTCTACTTTTTAGTGAATTTTGATTAATAAGAAATACTAAAATGAAGAAATAAAATATTTTCAGTACGTCTACATACGTTCCTAAAGATTAAATCAATCTGTGATGGATGTTGATTTGATCGAAATTTGACATGTACACAACACTTAATAAAAAAAAAATTATTATGCTCGATATATAATAATATATAATACAATAAAATATCAAACACACTGTACCATTTTCTTCTTCAATTGTTCGTGACGTTGATGTCTCCGATGACGTTGTTGTGATACAAAATACTAATAGTCCTAATAAAATGTAACATGTTTGATTGAAAATAAATATTATTTTAACGAAACTCATAATTTATGTAATTTTACTAGTAAATTATATAATTTCAATTTTTTTATTTTTATTATAATATTCATTGTTTGATTTAAACCACACTAAATCACTTAAATATTTTTTTTTATCACTAAATTTATTTAAAAACAGAAACACTTTACACTTTTATATTTAAATATTTAAATAATATTAAGTAATGAACACAAAAAATATTTATATATTTCACGAACAATTAAAATATTTGTTTTATACACTTAAATCACGACCAACGAGCTTTTGAATTTTTTTTTATACATTTTACAATAAAAATTTATTTTACAAATAATAAATAATTCTTAAAATAAAATTTTTATTTTTTTTTTTATTTATATAATTTAACTAAACAATATCAAGAAATGTTAATTCGTTACGATCTCAATAACAACTGATAAAAAAAAACTTTTGGGAATTATTTTATTTTTTCGTTACAAAAATAAAACGGAAAATGGGAAACAAACAGAAAAATCCGTTTTCTTCTTTACTTTTGTGTGGATGTCTGTTGTACTATTATTATTTTTTGTTTTTCCTTCTCATGAGTAATGATAATGTTGCGAGTCAAGTTGAATGGAAATACAGAAAAATACGAAACACAATAGAAGCAGACGGAACACTCTCAACACTGGAACATTAAATGTATCACAACATTTCCAAGGTAGGAGGGGAAAATGTGTGTGTGATTCGGCGCACATAAAATTTTTCAGCGTCTTTTGTACATAACAAAAATGTATTATATACACACATTGTGTTGGAAATATACTTCCATAAAATTCCAATGGAAGTAATTTCATCTTGTTATGATATTTTTGTGTAGCGCGAGTGCCATACACAAAAAAAAATTCTTTGGAAATAGTATGTACGAATATATAGATAGATTCGAGGAATCCCGCGCTAAATTTAAACAAAAAAAAAATCTATATCAAAATGTTGCGTAGGTGAGGGCTGTTATATAACATCGAAATAAAAACATATTAAATTAATTTTGTAAAAAGCTCTAGGCTGTATTATAACGTCTCATGGTAATATCAAAATTAGATACAGAACAATAAATTTCAACTATAAACAATAAAATTAAGGCGAATGGAAATAATTTAGTCTATTTAGAGATGCTTGACTTCAAAACATTAGGTCACTTTATACGCAAGTTTCCTAGAAGTCGAAACGTTTTATAAACACGTATGTTCGCCGAATTAATTGTTTACGAAAATATAAAATTGCCCAAAACCTCTATTTATATAAAATTCTAGGTATAATTTATACACAATAATTGCAATTATGCTATAGACTACCGAAAAAAATCAATACAGCCAATCAGTATTCATTTATACAAGAATGTCCTCGGAATAACAAAATAAAAATATAAATTGACGAAAATAGCTACTCATGGAAATCTTTAAAAAAAAGAAAAATATTGAGCTTGGGAGTATAATATTATTGGTGTACAAACTGTGAAATGTTATTTAATTTCAGTTGAGAATCAATAAAATCAAACAGGATAAATTTATTCCCATAAAGCTCTATACAGGTGTATATGAAATTATAATAAATGAAGAGAGCTGTGGATTTAAGACTGTACCAAATTTTACTAAGCTTATTATGTGTTTGGTTAAAAATATATGTCATTGATTTAGATTTAAATATGTTATTAGGGTTTTTGTTTTTTTATTAACGCAGAGATACGTTTTTGGGTATCTATCTGTAGGTTATACGCCATCATTTCGCATCGAATATAAAGGGTTAGGGGAAAAATTAACCGAATTTAAAATGACGTCAAAATAAGTACCCTGAGATAAGAGAATATCCTCGTATTAATCGGTAACGCAACAATTCAAAAAAATTTCGTGTTGGAATGTGTACTAAACATATAGCTGTGAGTACACAATCTCCAACATGTAAGAATATGCAAGAAGCACATTTCCTACGAAACAACATGACACGCATCCTGATTTTTTTATAAATCGCAATTTTTTAAATCCTAATTTTCAAAATCCCGATTTTCAAAATCCCGGTTTTCAAAATCCCTGTTTTAAAATCCCAGTTAACAAAGTCCTGGTTTTATATAAAAATAAATTCCTGTTTGAATTTTAAAATTTGACGTGTGGGAAAATGGGACTCTTAAAACATTTTTTGGTAAAATGCAACAATGAGTTTGCACTAAAGTTCTAGAAAATGGCTAATATATTTTTTTTAATTTGTTTTAAGGAATATTAAGTAATTTTTTTTAACAAATATTAATGAATTTGCTTGATAAAATTTTCCTTCACCAAAATGTATGAAAACCGGGATTTTGAAAACCGGGATATAGAAAACCGGGATTTTGAAAACCGGGATTTTGAAATCGGGATTTTGAAAACCGGGATTACGTAGTACACCCAGCAATGGGTTAGTTTTTATTGCGAAAAAATTAAATCAAAATTGTATTAATTCAATAAAATCGGGTTCTTCGCTTATTTGGGAATTTCATTTTACAAAATTAATAAAAAAACTCAATTTGAATATACCATTTACATAAAAATATTTATTTTTTCAAAGAATTGTGTCTTAAGTGGAAGACATAGTCAATTTATTTTTTTGGTTCTTCATACCCTTGTTGAGGATTGGTCACTGGATGAAATCAAACAAATGCTATTAGATTATCTAGGGGATAGACAGGAGCTTTCCTATATTATATTTTCCAATTGTGGTCGATAAAAACGAGGCGACAATACAAAAATCCATAATTATTTATGGAGAAATATCGCAAAGCATAAAAGCCTTGTCCAAACAAAATCCAATAATTAACGCATCCTGTGCCCTAGTTCTCTAAAAACCAAGAAAATTTGTAAAAAATTATCGTTGAAGTCTAGATTTATACTGGATATCGTGAAGTTTTGGTAAAGTCGCATTCTCAAAATTTTTTCAAGATAAAATGTAAAGTGGCAGGATAAATTTATGTCAAAAAGTATCACCAACAATTTATCGTTGAATAACTTTACTTGAATGTATAAAAGGCTTTCGTTTGGATATTAGTAATAATTAATTGTAATTTTGATATTTTAGTTCCGAGTTTTATTTTAGAATTAAAGAGCCCAAGCGTTAACAATTTAATTAACTTCGATACCTTACATAAAAAGATATAAAATTAATTCAATACATTATAAATTGTAAATTTGTGAACTTAAATGGACTGTTATCGTTAGAATTAAAATATTTTTTCAGTAAAATCAAACGAATATTTTACTCGGTCGTATTCACTTTTACCTAAATACCTTTTTCTTAGTTTTATCTCCAGTATTTCCACAAAAACCAAAAAACAAATAAATTTATTATTTATAAGTTTAAAGTAGGGAATAAATAATGTGCCTGTTTATGTTAGAAGAAGAAGAAGAAGTATATCATAGGACATAGATGGTCTGTGGATTACTGCAAAAGCCATTTCAGTTGCTCATTTTTCATATAATACTCAAGTGTTTAATTTTACAAAATCTAATGGAACAGTTCTCCACATAACAAGCAAAGCTTTCAATTTGGTGTGTGCACTCGTAATATTTTACTTCGTTTAAGCACAATTAAGAAAACTGACGTTAAAAAATCGTTAAATCGATTAAAAAGTAAGCAGTTTATTGATCCAAGTCTCCATTGATCCATTGATCACCCACCTTTACCATTACCTAACAAATGGTAAAACTTAAAAGTTCCTCTACAAGTAGACCTAAATCAAACACTGGAAAGGGTTTCGATGAATAAATTATCAGTGCTATTGAGGCCTAAGTCCTCTCAGAAAGGAAATCTTAGAGTTCGGAAAACTCGCAGTGACTAACTAAATTCTATATTTCGACGTCAATAGTTTTATCCTGAGTAAAAAAAAATTTAGAGAATATAATTTAAAAATGCCAAAATAATTTACTGTATAAAATGTTCGCCTGTAAAATTAGCCATACCACAACCCATAACAACTTGAACTATTGTTTTGGGAATAGATGCTATTTAGAATAAAATCTAGCAAAACTTTTAAAAAATTTACAGTCCCTTTTCATTGAATTATGGACACTATTAGTATTTTGGAAATTCCTTATTTCTGCTATTGTTTTATATTTTAAAATATTTCAAAATAATAAAATGCATTTAGGATACCTTTGTGAAGATAGCCCAAATTTCTATCACCGAAAATCGAGAAATTTGCTTATGGCAATACTATACATGTTTATGTATACTATTGCGATATTTATTTAACAATTATAGCAATAAATCTAAATTTTGAATTTTTTCCAGGAAAATTTTGAAATTTTTTCAATTTTTTTTTTTTTACTTAGTTTGACACTTGAAGAATTGTATAAATTGTGGAAAAGTGGGGGTTTGGGGGCGGTAATACAACGAATTAAAATTACATTAAAAAATATTTTGTATATACTGATAGTGGATTTTTTTAACATTTGTGGCACTATCAGAAGAAGCGATAAGAGCGATGAAAACTCTTTGATCTGTGTCTGCAAGGTTGACAAAGCAAATAAAAATACAAAAGAATATTGGAAAAAATTTCCAAAATTTATACTCCTTACCTGATTTTCTCGATGTATACGTAAAGTAAAATAACGCCAAATTACCGACAGCGCAAATCAAAAATAACTTTAAATATTCCTCCTTCACCAAAATGCAATATTTTTACTCTCAGCCCAGAAATATGTTTGTGTCATAATAGTTTTAGCTGTCGTAACAGTAAAATTTTGGGGCTGAGAGTAAAAATGTCGTGATTTTTTGGGCTGAGAATATAAAAAATGTCATGATAGCTATAGTTAGTGTTGCCATCGCATTTTTCGGGGATGGAATTTGGGCTATCTTCACATACATATTTAGGATCGCATTTGTTATTATTTTAAAATTATTTTACGACATTCTTAATAGGTCGCAATAAAATTATTACCTGTAAAAGGGCTAAAAAGATCAATAGCAAGCATATTTACACACTTTTAGTTTATTCTCTCATTTTATGTTTGACGCGCGGTTTGATAAGGTGTTTTTATAAATTTTGTGACTTAGCTAAAGTAAGAAATAATCTACGTTGAGTGAATTTTATCATTTAGTTAAAATACTTGTGTTTAAGTTAAAGTGTGTGTGTGTGTTTGGAAAGTTTTGGATTGAAATATTTATTTTCAAAAATGGGTTGAAAAAAGGACCTAAGCAGTTAAAAAAAACATGCTATTGGAGCATTATTAAAAACAAAAAAACCATTTATACCGCAAGATCGCCAAAATGGAAAAATTTTAATTTGGGGGTACATTTTATGAGGCCAAAAGACGAAACTGTAAGCGGACCAGGAAGACAACGCCCAGAACAGACCGGAAATAGATTTAATCGGCCTTAGAAAAATCTAGAGCAATGACGAGCTAGCTACAAAAGTACCTTAGTGCAGAAGGGATTAATTTATCAGCGATGACATTGTGACGAAAACTATATGAAAACTATTGCGACTAAAACTATAATTTGAAATGTAGGCGTCTAGCAAAAAAATCCAGACTCACTGAAAAATGCAGAAAACACGTGAAAACACGAGATGTTCACGGGCTCACGTTTATACTTTTGAATAAATCAAAGATGCGACTTTCGATAGCTCCGAACAGGGTTCGGTTATGGCGATATTTACAGTGTCATACACGACTTAGAAGTTTAAATTACGTTAAATTACATTAAATTGTAACTCGTCCACAAAAGAGTTTCGCACTTTACCCATAAATTTAGGCAATTTTATCGAAAACGATTTGCAAGATATTGAAAAAAAATCGATATTGGATTTAAAAATTTCCTATGTGTAAAAAATTTGCAAAAATATCAAAATTAATACTATCAATGGGTTTTTGGTTGTCGATGTCCAACCACTAAATTTTGAAGACATTTATGACATCGAAATCAGCAAAATACAAGCGAATCTTCGCTTATCAGAAGAAATTATATTTTTAAAAGGCATCATCCATTATTATAATACATTTAAGCATTATAACACGATCATCTGCGTACAACAGTCCGAAAGATTCCAAACAATACAAGAGTGAACCCAACACTAATTATTTATGGAAAATTTTGAAATTTATGTAGCAAGCAAAATTGAAACTATAAGAGCAATATAAAATTATTACCATAATTATTACGAACTTATAAATATTTTGAATTTATAATTTACTTTCTAATTTTAATTTGAAGTTAAAATCATTATTAAGATATACAATAAAAATATTTAACGCTGCGTATTGTTTTTATTTAACGCATCGCCTGAAAATTTGCCGGTCTAACAAAGAAAACACAATTTTTTCCAACGCCTCTAACATTTCGATGCCTTTTTGTAGAATGATTTATCTTTGCCTTCAAAATATGTTTCAATTTCGGCAATCACTTCTTCATTAGAGCCAAACCTCTTTCCCAGTGCACGGAATCATCGACGCGTTGTCGTTTTTAATCCATTGTGAGAAAACGCGGTATCCAATTTGAACACAGCTTTCGCCTGGACAATTCTACCCACTACTGATATCTTTACAATGTCAACTTCACTTTACGGCATTTTAAAACAATTTCGTTTAATTTTATGTTTTCTGGAATCACAGTGGTGTATCATTGGAGTTTGTACGACCACGTTTAAATTCAGCATACCAGTATGGTAGATTTTCCTGGCGTAGAGTTCGGATAACACTTATCAAGCCACTGCTTTGCGTGAACGGTATTTTTCCATCAAAAAAGTGTTTAATCAACACACGAAAAATAAGGTGAAAATCATTATTCGTGTTCCGTTTTCACAATATTGATAGATAATTTTCTGACCTATTCGAATATATGAAAGAGATCTCGTGATCATTTCTGGTATATCGGATATAACCGTAAACGTAAAAATGCCTCTGGGCAAGTTAAAAATCACCAGAATTGGATCCCATTCACCACACTCACAGGGTTTTGACTGATCTATCTGGCCATGTAAGTGAGATCCCGTGAACATCTCTAGGATTTCTGTTATTATTAAAATAAATGGGGTTCGTAGCTTATTTGGGAATGTCAATTGGGTGAAAATCCTATAGGAGAAAATACAAAAATTTCCAATTGAGAAAGAAATTGAAAATGGAGTAATTTTAAATTTTGAAATACAAGGTGAAAATCATTATTCGTGTCCCCTCTTCACAATATTGATAGATAATTTTCTGGCCTATTCGAATATATGAAAGAGATCTCGTGAACATTTCTGGTATATGGGATATAACCGTAAACGTAAAAATGTCGTTGGGCAAGTTAAAAATCATCAGAATTAAATCCCATTCACCACACACACAGGGTTTCGACTGATCTATTTGGCCATGTAGGTGAGACCTCGTGAACATCTCTAGGATCGATGAAATAAAATTTGATTTTTTTTTTTTTTAAATTCATGGAAGTTCTAAGTAGCCTGTATGGCATAGTAAATAACATTTTACACTATCTATGTTCATTTCAGTGTTACAACTTTGTTAACGCTATTCTAAATTATATTTTACAAACTATGAATGTCTGTAGGAGCGGTGACCGAAAAGTTAGAAAATAGATTGAAATCATAAACCATAGTTTATTAAAAATGTGCTATAGACTTGGTAAAAACCTTCATAATCAAATCCTGTTCAGTACACACGTGGGGTTTTGATTTAGCTATTCGGTTATATAGGTGGGACCCCGTGAACATCTCTAGGATCGGATACATAAAAGTAGAAACATAGTCTTAAATAGCCTTCTTTATAGAATAAAAAAAAGTTTAGTAAATCGTTTTACGATTTTTTCGTGTTTATTTCAAATTGTTAGAAAATTATTTGATCTTTACAGCGACTCGATTAGGAACTTAGTGACTTATCTAATATTAATGTTAAAGATTATATAAAAATATTTCTATTTCACCACAAAACAAATCCAATTGGAATATTTTTAAATTTAACAGTGTACATTTTTGGTATTATTTTTGGTATGTATTTCACAATAATGAACCCCCTGACCATTTACCAAAATTAAATTTTGATGTAAATAATTTCGAAACGCTACACATTAATCAGCAACTGAACTTAACGTTAATGAAACTTCGGATGGTATATGCTTCAGGACAACCCGAAGAAGTTGCAGCGGATATTTCAAGAAATAGTAGCGAGTTGGAATCAATTCACTCCGCAAATACATTGGCAGATTATTTCATTAATTTTTCTAATAGAACAAAAAAACTTTAGTTTTTTTTAAAATCAATTGAAAAAAAAACTTAAAATATTTGAAAGTCAAGTGATTTCGGTAATAATTCCAAAATCAATTGATTTTTAAATTTTCACGATCACGTGACGACCTACGTGATAAGGAATGCTAAGGAATATCACAACGGAAACCAGCCAGCGATCCTTCTGCCAGAAATCCTTTACAGTAAAATTCAGGAATCTTTCAGCAATTCATTATTGAGAATTGCATATGTAATGCATACCTAATCCTGTTTTTAATGGTAGATACAGCTTAAACTTCCGTGTAACTAAAAATCAGTGTCCAAAAAAGATAATTTATATATTCCAAAAGACGTTTTTCTTTAAAAATGAATTAATTTTGGAAATTTATATGTTCATTCATGATGACGTTTGATACAAAATCGTTTCATGTAGTAAAATTTGAACTTTCGCTTTTTGGTTTTCTCCTTTATCTCCTTTTTGTACAGGTCCTGGTGTCAATCTATTCATTCAAGATTTCAGATTTTCTTGAAATTGTATTGCACGTTTGAAGCATTAGATAATTAAACAAAAACCTGTATTCCAAGTTTTTCTAGGAGTTAGCCTTGGGACTTATTGTTTTATTGAGTCATTAATTAAATAATTACCATCGAGAATATTCTGGCCCAAAGTATTCAGTTTACCAAGATTCAATTTGTTTGGGTTTCGGAAAATTTTTGATCGCTTTTAAATCACAGTAATTTGTTGTTCCGGCTTAGAGCTAATTTTTTAGAAAATGATGGCAAATTCATGATTCGTTTCGAATCATATAGTTGGTGAAAATACAAATTTTATATGTTGATTAAAATATTTGTTCAAATTTTATTTACGAAAAATATCTCAACAAGAGCAAGTAGATCTCGAGCACAACTTACACATTTTATATTCTTAACATTTACACCTCCAAACCCTCTTATTTGATATATTTTTCCATAGGCACTATAAAAAGTCCTTAGAAGTAAGCACTCAAAAACTATACCCGATGAACATCTCTGACTTTATTATATACGTACAAAAAATTACACAACATTGTAAAAAACCACAAGAAATCTCTTTTAACCAAAACATGCAACCAAAAAAAAAAAATACATAAAGTTCAAAGCAACATTGTAGTAATAGAAATTAAATCAAACAATAAATAAAAAATAAAACAATACTATTACAGAGCATAGACGTACATACATAACAACAACAACGACAGCAACAAAATACACAACTTTTTGGTTTATGACGTAGAACTTATTATCGGTCTAGAGGGTGCTATATATCTTTCACATGCCACAAACACTCGACACCATATCGAAAATTAGAAACAAATGTTATATACAACAACATTGACTACATCCACTCCAAGGTTCAGCCTTCTTCTTCATCTTTCACGTTCCATACATATTTACCATTTCACTATTTTTCATTTTCTCCTATGGATCTGCAGCTTTTTTTCCTCATTGAACAACTTTTATTATTTTGGTGTGGAAAAAAAATAGGAAACAGTTTTTCCGAAATACAAAAACAAATTGGTAATTTTTCTATTTTTGTTTTTGCGTTTCTTTTTTTTTTTTTTTTTTTGGGCAAAATATAACAAAATGTTATGACATAAAATATTATTATTCTTCATCACTATGTGTTGTGTGTGTGTGTGTATGTTTGTCGGGTATATAAGTTTATGGTGTATAGGGCAAATTTGTTGCTGCGAAAAATAACAACAATAATAAAAATTTCGACTATACAAAAATTATAGGTTTTCACTTAATTTATTTTTAGGTTGTGGAAAATAAATTTTCATTTTACCATACAGACTTTCATTTCTCGTCTTGTTTTCTCGGTATAAATTTAAACGTTTCTCGCTATTTATAGATAGATAGCTACGTTATATTTATGATAATTTGACTGATTGTAATTTTATGATAAAATGCAATTGGAAATCGATTAAATTTTAATTTAAATAAAATAACAATTTAATTTAAATTTTTTTTTCGCTTCATTCTATTTTCATTTATAATGAAAATTACAACATAGTGAACACAATAAAAATTATATGGTTAAAAGAACTCGAGTACAACACAAGACAAAAGAAAAATACAAACCAGTAGTGAAAATATTTCGATTTCGAATTGAAATGAAATTTTTCTTTGGTTTGGTTTTCCTTTTGAATGGAAATACCAAAGAAAAAAAAATTTATAATTTATACTGGAAAAATTTAAATGAGACAAGTATATGTCTATGCATATTTGGAAATTGGGGCGAATTAAAAGAACAATGAAGCAGTTTTAAATGAAAAAAATGATTGAATTGAATTTGTTTTAAATTCGTTGCACGTCAAAATTTAGCTCACAACACACCTTCCTTCTTATTGATTAAGTGTTAAACAGTAAATTAAGTTTTAATATACAATTTTGTTTTCTGGTGAGAAAGTTTGGCTAAAATGATTTGGCCCCTTATCTAAATTAGTTCTAATCAGTCCAGATCTCTAAGAGGGAAGTTGGAATTTCAAATCATTCCATATATGAACTTTTTGGTGTTTCTATAAATTAGCCAAATTAAAATAATTTCGGGCAAAGCAATTCTCTATTTCATTTTCTCAAAAAACAAGATTCTTAAACTATAATATGTTTTAAATAAAATAAATTATTTTGAATAGCCAGTTATTTATAAAAAAACTTTCAAAAATATTTTTTTTCAAAAATCAAATATCAAATATAAATGACCATGTCCAAAATAATCGGTGGCCGTGCGCATATACAAGCGATGGCGATCTTTCTCAGCTACTGAAAATGAACATTTCATATTTTCGGTTGATTATCGAAAGTGGCAGCGTTTCTATTTAATGGTGCGTGGTGCACGAGAATCAGTCACTTTCAGCAGTATCCAAATTTCAAACAACACGACGGGCATTCCAAACGAAAACAAAAAGCAACACGACGATACAAACAAAAAAAGGCCGACGATAAAAAATTTATGAAAAAAATTTGTAGATTTCATTCATCCTTTGTTCCGCATAGTCGCCCGATCAAAATAATCATAAACAAAGTTTAAAAGTTAATAATTATAATTAAAATAAAATTAATTTAATTATTAAATCAAAATTTATATTGAAATAAACAGAAAGTTAAATAATTTTCTAATAAAATAATAAGCAATTGAAGGTACCAGAAGCAAATTAACTAGGGGTTACGGAGACAGTAAGGGTGTTAACTTCTATTTTATCTGTATCATATTCACCAAGTTAATGCATCAAATATAAGAAGGCTTTTAAATACCTCAGTTGAAGCCACTCGTGTGTTAAAGGTACTGGAAAGCTCTTAACCGTACGTTAAAAGACCTAAAAGTGTGGTATTAATGGTTGAGGATGGTGATTTTCGCCAAACGCTGCCCTTAATTACTCGCTCAACACCTGCTGATGGGCTTTACGCCTGCCTGGAACCTCTCTGCACAAAAGTATACAGAAACTCCAATTGTCAAAAAATGCAGATGCACAGCAATTCGCAGAGAAACTGCTGCAGAATGGCGGTGGCACTTTCCCCATTGTTATACATTGTTAGACATGTGAAGTCACAGTCACTAAAAATCTGTGTTCGTTAGAGAGAGAGAGAGATCCTTGCACGCAAAAATAAAAGCGTGAATAAAATTAACAAAAAGGAACAGAGCCAAATACCAGGCATTGCTACCACATACAAGTCATTTGATTCTGTAATGGCCATCGATGATACCGTTTACACGTTGGAATTTCTGAACACGCTGGAGGCACTTGGATTGCCTTCTCAAATCTTAAAGTTGAAGAAATGGTCATCAATAATGCTTCTGGGAGGGAGGTATGACTCGCATACCGTTGAGACCAATTCCGACCTGCCATTCAGCTTCACACGAGTCTAATTCCCAGTTAGACTTTCATTTGTCATAACCATCAACAAAGCTCAACGGCAATCCCTTAAGTTTGCATGCGTGAATTTGGAAAGCCCTTGCTTTCCTAATGGTCAGAAACATCAAAAAATGTGGATCACAAGCAAGCATTGTTGTAAAGGCAACAAATTATTTTTGTATTGACTTTATTCAATTAATTAACTTAAGTATTTCAAATTAGTTATAAAATAAAAAAAACACCTGCTGAAGCTAACCAGTTCAATTTTAACCTATTAACACGGGCAAAGCCGGGTACTTCGAAGCTAGTATCAAATAAAATAAATTATACGATGAATCTAAACAACTGTCGATTGAGACTAGTAGTAGATTTTTTAATGCCATGTTTCTACGACTTTTCGGTGAGTAGAGCAGACGCGCTTGAAGAGGTAAACTTAAACAATAAAAGTTATCATCAAAATTGTCTAAATAAAAACAACCACTTTGTGTACAACTATCGATCAACTAAAATTTGTCGTATTTGTTGCACGAGACACCATTTGCTTCTACATTTGGCCTTTGTTTCGGAGGAACAGGAATACTGAAAACACTGCGACCATAAATTGTCAAACGCAATGGAAATTAGAGGCATCTACGCTAATGGTGGCAAATAACTATCAGCTAGATGACAGTATTAGTACTCACCGTACATAGATATTAACCAAACACAGAGGTTTAAAATTCAAATGCTATATAATAAAACTCAAAGACGGCGAGTGAAATTTATGTCGAGATTTGCCGGAATTCCAGTTCTCGGGTATCGTTTCAGAATCAAAATATCGTACAACGACTATAAAGTTATCTCGAAGAAATCCACGAATTGGTGGAATTAGCCGCAGGCTAATGCTAGAACAACAAAGGATAAAGTCACCGATTATATATCATTCCACGTCGAATAGAATTAAATTAAAGAGAATTCTCTAAAATTTCCGAAAATCACTTCATACTAACATTCATGAATTAGAGCATCTTTCACTAACTGACCCCACTTTGAACAATCTCAATAAAATTGGTGAGTTTTTGGACAACGATGAGTTTTCGGTTTATTGAAAGATGACATCATCAACTAAACAGCAAAATACCGTACTTAAAGAACAAAATACTGTGTTTGGGTAAGCTTTTGCCGGCTCATTTGGTAACATCAACCAACAATCAAAAATTCTCAACAGTCTATACATTGTAATATAAATATACATAAATTATTTCTGAGATTCTTGGAATTAGAGGAGATCTCACCCTCTGGCAAATCGAATAATTATTAAAATGAAGAAAAATACTGCAAGGTACATTTTGATAAATTTCAACACGAATGGAGGATGAAAGATTTATAGTCAAACTTCCATTTAAATCGATATCACTGCAGAGAAGAATGCTCAATTTAGAACATCACATAAAAATTTTATGGAACGATATGCGACATTCAAACACATGGACGAAGTACCAGCAAAAAGAATAAACCAAACCAATGACAAACTTCGAGTGGTTTTGTACGCCTCATTTAAATCATCCAATGGAAACTCGCATAACGATATGTTGATGGTCGGGCAAAATACATACGAACCATTATTCCATCAAATTACACTCGGATGATAGAGAACATCACCAATCTTTGTGCTATTGTTATAAAAAGAAACATTATATAGACCCGACTGCTAACGGCCCTACATGTAATCGGAAAAAGCTTGATGAACAAAGGGCCGATAATCACAAAAAATGCCAAGTTTGAGCCTAAGGCTAAAAATTTAAACATCGAAAATGGGGCTTTAAATTTTGCTTAATGCCTAAATAAAAAAGAAGTCGGCTTAAACTGATTTGTTTTGGGCTAGAGTACTTGTATTTATATAAACCTAAAAATATTGGGTAGGGTAAAAATATTGGGTAGTCCGTGGCCTTTTTCCCGGTAGATGGCTTTCATATCTCTCAGTAACCATTGATCGTATCGGGCAATTCTTATGTGTGTTTGAAAGGTGATATTTTAACTTGCACTTCGACATTCAAAACATTAAAATCGGTGAAGTGAATAAAAAGTCACAGAATTTTGGAGAAGGTGCTTTATCAAAATCAGCATAGCAAAGAAATGGTTCGTGCGCTTTCGTTCTAGAAATATGGATGTCATAAAGATGCACCTCCCTCTGGTCGACCAACCACTGGAAAAGTCGATGAAATCAAGCAGAATATTGAAGAAGACCAGCATGTAAGCAGAGCCATGCAAATGGTAAAGAACTAAATATTGATCATAAAACAGTTCCACAAAACCATTTGAAAATGCCTGGATACAAAAAAAAGCTTGACGTTTGGGTACCACATGATATAACAGTTAAAAATTTAATAGACCAGATTTCTATCTGCGAAACACTGTTGAAACGGAACGAAATCGAGCCATTTTTAAAGCGGATGATTACGGTGATGAAAAGTGGATAAAATACGTCAACGTTGTGCTTGTGGTCAAAAATCTCATGGACGAAACGATGTGAAGCTTGCCAAGCAATTGGCCAAACAATTGATTCTTATCTTTATAGTCAGCAACTAATACGTTTAAGGCGAGCAATTCAGTTAAAACCTCCAGAATTGATCAGCAGAAGGAGCGTTGTGTCCCATCATGATAACGATAGGGAACACACACATCACCCAGCAGAAACTGAGAGAGCTTGGCTGGGAAGTTTTGAAGCACCCACCATATAGTCCTGACCTTACACCATCTGACTAGCATTTGTTCCGGTCCATGCAGAGCAATCTTAATGGTTTTACATTAAATTCAAAAGATCATGGCTCTACCAAAAACAAATATCAACAGGTCATCGATCAAAATGGTACATATGTATTTGGTTTACTAAACTTCATTTGAAATAAGAAAATTCTTTGTTTCAATGTTACCCAAAACAGGCCACGAACTTACGTACCGTTAAAAAATAAAAAAGTTTGGGCCGAAAAATTGATTTTCTGCACACCAGCGTATATTGGTTCTCTCGTATTTACTTTATTTTTATTTGTATATTACGCTCACTAATTGATATCGTAGATGAGAAATTAGTTTATTACTTTTATTTACTTTATTTTTTTTTATTTCGTTGCATATTCTTGGGACAAAATTTCGTTGCATTTTTCTACATAATGCGGTGCGAAAACTTTTACGTATATGACTTTATGCCCGGATGTCACATTACGACGGAAGCCTACCAATTTCAGGGATCCGTTACTTCTGCTATCAGATCTTATGGATTTGCGTCAATGCGGTCTTCAAATTACAACACAAATACAAAATATAATATCCTATTCCTAAGGACAAGGAAATTTGTAAATTAAACCCTATTGAAGCTTACACTATTAATTTCGTGTGTAGAATAAACTCTGCTCCATTGAAAGTTACCGTCGAGCGATGGTTTGCTTGGTTTAAACGTAGCCGTAAAACACTAATGATGCTAAACGTTCCGGTCGCCCGAATTCGACGGTTGTTTCAGAAAAGAGATCCTCTTGAGATAACTGACGTTTTAAAGATATCTGAAAGCAGTGTACATATTATTTAGCATGGTCATTTGTCTATGAGGTAGCATTGTTCAAAGTGGGCCAAAAATAATCATTAAGAGCGCTGTTTGGAGCTGTTTAACCCTACGAAAAGGATTTTTGCATCGGTATTAAACAGTGGATGAAACGCGTATCCTAAGTCGGTGGCCTCGATGGCCAAATTAGACGAATTGAAGTTCATATTTCTTCCCCATACAGCATATTGTTCATGTCTGGCTCCCAGAGAGTCCAGAAAATGAGATTTTTGTCAAATTCTGAAGTCCAAAATAAATTCTTATTTTGAGGTCAACAATAAATGGTTCTAAAAAGGCATTAAAATGTTAAAGAAACGTTGGAGTCTTGAAGAAATAGTTGGATTAAGTCGAATTTTGCAAACAAATATTTTTTTAGCAGTTAGCCTCGGGACTTATTGAGCACATAATGCCATAATTCGAGAATTAGCAATAAACTCAAGAGCAGACAAACACAATCTTTACGTGGGTGCATACAACTATTTTACTATCGAAATCAGTCAACACCCAACTTTCATTTACCACAAATGTATAAATCTCGAATAATAATCTCGAATACGCCACAATTGATTTCTATAGCGCGAAAAACTAAATCTCACAGACTTTGATAAAAAGTGTCGTGTGTCATCAAAACTCATAATTCCCGGGTTAATTTTAGAAAACCAACAATGTCAAAGCCTTTCTGGAAATTTAATCTGTAGCTTTATTTGAATATTTTAATTTTTTGTTCATTCTTCTACGGAAAACTTATACGTAAGATGCCACTTCCGGTACACAGATTTTCACCACATTTCACAAGGAATTCCCAATTAATGAAAAACGTTTAACTAAGAAGTTCAAAATGCAAAACTCGAAAATGGATCTATGGAGGCTGTCACTTCCGGTGAACCGATGGCCATCAAAATTTACTGGTATATCCCAACTTATGGAAAGAGCTAAAGCATGAAGATTCATCTTGATAAAGTAATCCCTGCAGAATACAGTGACCAATTTTTCCAGATAAGCAGTTTTTTAGCAGGAATCGTCATATCCGCTTGAATTTTGGATAACTTATCTGTGTCGAAATTTTTGCAAAATGATAAATTTATACATATACATGTTCATGAAAGTTGTAAACAAAATGCATTCATGTATGTACCATAACTCAAAATACCACTAAGAAAAGACTCAAAAGTTCAAAATAGTGTGCTTCGTTACGAGATTACTTTTATTGGGAAGAAAATTGTTTTGATGTGGAAACGTTAATGTATATAATAAGATAAATAAAACGAAATTCGGCCTATTGTGCGTAGGGTAAAAAAATGATAATGTTGATTTGCTATCGAAGAAAATAATTTGCAATAAAAATTGTTTGTCAAGTTTTCACAATTACAATGTTGAAAATCGAGAGCCAAAAATATATCCACATGTACTATTAGTATAGATAACCTTAAATACATGGATAATAATGATGACTGTAATCTACGCTAGACGAATTGAAGAATCAGGTGAGTGGCCATGTTCCAGATGGTGAAACAATTCGTTCCAGATTAATGAATAAATATTGGGATAATATAGTACTTTCGTGCAAAATATTGCACATCACTATTGTTCGTTTAAAAAACAAACGAAAAATGAACAAACGAATGAACTTCTTAGGTGAAAGTTGGTACCAACAGATGTCAGAGGTGTGCGGAAAGCTTTGTACCTGTGATAAAAAAATTCATTAATGTATGGGAGCACATTTGCTGAAGTGGTATCTTGTGCAAATATTTCGAGTGTGGTGAGTAAGTCTGCAAATACTGACAACAATGATATACTGTACTGTCCAACTGTTAATAAAAAGTCGGTGCCATCATTACGAACTAGCCAACAAAATATACGTAATTTTAATATTTGTGGTACTAATACTTTACCAGATTTTCATATTAAAACCGTTGGACCGAAATTTTGGTTTCATTGAACCAAATTTGATACTCAAACAACTGAGGATGATATTTTGACTCTGACTAACAGATGTTTAGTTACGAGTTTGTACAAAGAGGTTAAATTGATTTAAATATACATTAAAATATGTTTTATGGTGAAAGCCGATAACTAGGGCTGTAATACATAACACATTAAAAACGCCCAGTCGTAAGTTTTTCTTTGTCACCACCAGGAATCGAACCTGGGACCCCCGAATTACAAAGCAAACGCTCTACTTAATATATGCTATCGAGGGCGACTAAAACAACGGTTCCAAAAGTTGTCCGCGAGTGGGAATACGTTTATTTTAAATTGGGGATTAATGTTGAGCTTCATAATAAGGCTCTAAATTCGAGAACGTGACCAACCTGTGTATTTATTAGACCATTTCATAACCGAAATTGTCGGCCCCAAATGTAAAATTCCGGATAACTCTTCCGAAATAGAAATAATGCAGATTCTATTGGGATATTTCGGCAGAAACGCTCCGGAAAAATTACTTTTACTTCGATCTACTATCACAACGCGTCTAGTATTCGAGGCAAAGCTAAATTATTCTTGCTTGGCGTTCTTGGCGATTACTACGATGTGATTATTATTTGTGAAACATGGCTTACTAAAAGTTTTAATTCGGAGGAATATTTCCCACCCAGCTCCATGGTCTACAGACATGATCGACATGATTTTTATACCAGCCTTAAGGGAGGAGCTGTGCTGATTACTCTTAAGAGTTCTATTTCAAATGAACTCATTGCTTGTCATCTAAATTATGATGTAATTGCTCTTCGGATTAATTTTCCAGGTCATCTATCTTCGTGGTTGCGGTATATGTACCCTGCGGATCTTCTTTGGAATATTATAATTCAATCATTAATTTCATCAAATTTGCTGTTACGCCGTTCTTTCGTGATAATGAACAACTAGTGATTACAAGGGGTTTTAATCTTCCTGATATTACTTGGTTTGATGTTAATGGAGTTTTCATATTCTCTTCTTCTGACCAAAAAGAATAGGAAATTACTGATTATTTTGCTAGCTTAGCAATGATGCAGTTGAACCGGATAAGCAACAGTCGAGGTAAATTTCTTGATTTAGTTTTTTATACTGATATTATGTATTCGGAGCTTTTATTTTGTGTAGATTTTCCTGGATGTTCGAGCGTTTATTATACTCCAATTACGATTTATATCTATCAAGAAAATTGCAACACTATACGTGTACTTCTAGTAATTCTTTCCATTAAATATTTCGATTTTAGACACGCTGACTACGTTTCTTTAAACAAACTTTTTGTCGATTCTAATTGAGGCTTTCTCGTATACGTGATGGTAATATGAACGATCCTATTTTATTATTCGACGAGCTGCTGAAGTCTTGCATTGGAAGGTATATTCTTTCAAATGAAAACAAACCTCGGTTTCGTGACGCATGGAACAATAAGCAACCGGAATAAGTTCCATTATTTATTTAAGTTACATGGCGTTAAGTTTTATTCTAGTTTCAACATAGCTCGTAAGGAGTTCAAAACTTTAAATTAGTTCCTTTATAATAACTTCATTTCGAAAATAGAACATGATGTGACAATTCAAAGAATTTCTTGCACTTCATAACTGGTAAAAAGAAGGTTGTTGAGTTTCTTACTCCAATGACTTTTCAGAACTCTTTCGCAAGCCAACCCTCTGATATTTCTAGTCTAGAAACTATCTTTCATTCATCCAATTTTTAAGTCTGGCAAAAGAAGTGATATCAGCAATTATCGCGGGATCGCTATTCTTTCTGCCATATCAAAACTTTTCGAATCCATGGTACAGAAATTCTTGTTGTTTCATGTGAAAACTTTTATTTCTCCTGCTTAATACGGACTTTACCCGGGTAGATATGTCTACCGTTACGAATCTAGTTAGTTATCTAGTTTAATTTTGTGAACATTTATATGGTAGATTAGAACATAGGCAACAAGTGGATGCAGTATGTACCGATTTTACAAAGGCTGGATAAGCTATATAAATAGTCAGTTCATCCCTGTCACGTGGTTTCATTCGTACCTTGCTGATCACTATACCAATTTATCAAAATGAGAGCTACCTCAAGGTAGCCACATTGGTCCTCTTTTATTCTCATTATTTGTCAATGATGTTGTTCATTGGTTTTAAATTCGCACAATGTCTGCTTCACGCAAATGATATGAAAATATTTGCCCCAATTACTGGTGCCTCTGAATGGGTTAAACTGCAATGTGATTTGAATGATGAAACAAATTATTGTTGAATATGGGTAAAGGTAGGGTTTTGTCATTCTCTCGGATGCACAATACTGCTATTAAAAGAGTTGAGTTCATGACCGACTTAGGTATAACCTATTCTTGTGATCTTACTTTTACCAAACATATTGATTCTGCCATTTCAAAAGTTTACATTATGGTATACTTCATTATAAGCGCAATTGTAATGACTTTGGCGACCTACTGACGTTGACAGCTATGTTTGTGTCCCTTGTTCGTTCTTTTCTAGAATATGCTTTTCAGATATTGTCACCAGTTTATCATTGCCATTCTACTGAGCGGGTGCACCAATATGTTCTTCCACCTTATAATGATCGTTGTAAATTTTTAAATTTACCACGTTTAGATCACCAGCGAGACATTGCATCTGCTATCTTCGTTCATGATGTTCTGACTCCCCGAATAGATTGTGACGATACATACTTGCTCGTTTCAACTTTTACGCTCCTATACACGTTGTATATAACTACTAATATCTCTGAAGTTTTTTTTTGCATACCGATTGTGTATACTCACTATGTCGGTTAAATAAATAAATAAATGTACTTCCATCTGTCTGTAGTTCGTTCAAGATCTTTTTATCCACTAAGCCTAATTTTAATAGATTAAATCGAATTTGTATCTATTGTATTTCCATTTCAGCGAACGAAGTGGCGGGCATCGCATCTAGTAATATTTAAATAATAAATCGATATTTTTAAACCAGCGTTTTGACAACACACATGGGTACACATAAAATCCAAGGTTTGATAACAATATTATCATTATCACATGTATGCTACGTACGTTGAATCACATCACATCTTTATATTATAAAAAAAAAAAATATAAATTTGTATTTATAAGAAAGTAATAAAATATTCGTACACACATACTCGTACGTACAATAAAGAAAATCTATATAAATTTCATTTTGATGAAGTGTTTTATTGGTTTGATTTTATATAAATTTTTTATTATTATATTTGTTGTCAATAACATAAATATAAAAACCATCTGATTACATAAAATACATGATGTAGTAGTATATTATGATATTTTTAGCACCCCTGCATTATACATACGAGTACGTGTGTACATATGGTACGAGTATTATTATGTGCATATTATAAACACTCAAAACGTATCATTGAATTATCGTGGAATTATGAAATTTATGGGCAGATTGTCGAAAAGTTGTCACTTTTATTACTGATGTATATTATACATGATAAAGCTTTAACTGTCGTTTACTTAATACCAGTTAGATTAATTAGATTTGATTTGTTTTTAATGCCGACTGAGTACATAAAATTTCTGTACCAGATATGCGATAATTTAAGATGATTTTTATTATGTTTTTGTGTATTATTTACAAACTGGCTTTATATGTCTGTTGGCAAAAACGGTTAATTAGTTAAATATTATCAATCCGGCTGACATCCAATTATTTTAACCTTTTAAATATATTCAATAATATTTGTTAAATGCTTATTCATAATTTTCAAGCTAAACACCATAAAAACTAATGTGTTTTACTCTAATTCACAATATCAGGTAAATTCCTGAGAAAGGGAATCCTTACACGGTTGACATAACTAAACCTATAGTCCTTTTCCGACACCAAATTTCACGGAATTAATATTTACCATAAACTCGCCAAATATTTAAACAAAATATTGATATTTGTAGAATTCAGGAGACCAATATGGACGGAGGTATATTCAACACAAAACTACACATGGTAAATAAATCCTCTTTTCGTGTTAGACGAGTTAAGCATTATTATGGATCAATAATTACGCTTGTTGGATATATACCTAATTTAGAAGAAATTCTCGTTATCTCTATTCATCAATAATATTTTCAACAATAGTGTCAATAATAGGGACCATCTCGGTGTGCTCCACCTTTCTAGCACCCCATCAAAAGGTTTTGACAAAAGTGATGAACGATTTCGTCTGGTCATCGTTTGGTCAGGATTGGTCACTAGTTTTTATCGTTTGGTCACTTACGATTAAACAGTAAATCAATAAAGCAAAATTCGAAAAAAAAATTTCCCGCGTAGCACCTCATTGCAAGAAAATTATACCGTTTTTATCAAATTTCGTTAGGTAATCGTTAGGTCAGGATTGGTCACCACATATTGGCGTTTAGTCATCAATGGGTCAGTTTTTATTGCGAAAAAAACAAAATCGAAATTGTGGTAATTCAATAAAATCAGGTTCGTCGCTTATTTGGGAATTTCATTTTACAAAATTAATAAAAAATCCAATTGGAATATCCCATTTAGAAAAAAATATTTCTTTTTTCAAATAATTGTATCTAAAGTGGAAGACATATGACATATGCAATTCAAACTTCATAATTCGTTGTGAATTGGTCACTTGTTTTTTCGTTTGGTCATCCATACATAATGGTTTACTGCGAAAACTCTTGAAAAACTCATAATTTCCACAAGATTTCAAGTTTTTAGGGCTGGAAGCTTGACCAATACTAGTAATTTTATAAATCCATGAATCGGAAGCTATTAGTCAACTGTCGTTGAGGATTGGCCACTAGTTTGTTTTGTTTGGTCATCCAAACATAATGATTTAAGCTTCCAGCCCCGAACACATGAAATCATGTGGAAATTATTTGAATTTCAAGAATTTACGCAATAAATCATTATGTTGGGATGACCAAACGAAAACAACTATTGGCCAATCCTCAATGACAGTTAGTTGATCAACAGATTCCGATTATTGGCTTTATAAACATATTACTAGTGGTCAAGCTTACAGCCCCCAATACTTAATATCATGTGGAAATTATGTGTTTTTCAAGAATTTTCGCAATAAGCCATTATGTTGGGATGACCAAACGAAAACAACCAGTGACCAATCCTCAACGACAGTTAATCAACAGATTCCGATCGTTGGATTCATAAAACTGTTAGTATTGGTCAAGGTTACAGTCCCGAACACTTGAAATCATGTGGAAATTATGAGGTTTTTAAAAAATTTCGCATTAAATCGTTATGTTGGGATGACCAAATCAAAACAACTAGTGGCCAATCCTCAATGACAGTTGACCAACAGATTTCGATCGTTGGATTCATAAAATTATTAGTATTGGTCAAGCTTCCAGCCCAAAACACTTGAAATCATGTGGAAATTATGTACTTTTTACGCTATTTGCCGTAGGCACTTGGCGAAACACACTTATACTTAATAAACACATTTTTTATTAATCAATCAATTCAATATTTTGAATATTTTTCGAAAAGTTTAAAAAATCAATCGATCGATTTCGACTAGTTAGGTCATCATCAGGAGTATCTACTGATTTGTATTAGTAAAAATTTTGTTATATAGTAGAAAAAAGCAAAATATAATAAAAGAAGGAGGGAAAAAAATAAGCAATAAAATTAATCTACGGATCGCGCATGTAGGCGATGAGTCATAGGTTGAGTAACAAAATTCAAGGTATATTATTGCGTACGTGAGAATAGAAAAGGGCGGGGTCTGTAATTGGTGAGAACCGCATTTCTCTCTGTTCGTTAAGGATAGTTTGGTTTCGAAATATTGATTTTCGAATTTCGTAAGATTCTAAGGTAGTCATCTTAAAGTTGTTTACACTGAGTTAGCAATTCGTTTGCATTCTGTTGAGTTCGATTGGCTGGACAAAAAAGTTCGTGCAGAGGTAGCTGAAATTTCACATATTCAATATGTGAAACAAAAACTGCAGAACTGGATGTGTTGCGAGATAAGGCTTATCCATTTAACCGTAGAGGTAATAGTGGTTCGTCTGATTTCCAATTTCATCCACGTTTTAAGAACTTGTCCTCAGTCGTTTTCCGTGATACAGAGGTGCAAATGCTTAGCAACGGAGCGAATTTTGCCCCTACGCCAAACAAATTCGACCTTTGATCATTCGAAAATCTGGCTGTAGATGCCGAAACAGCCTTATCTGGCCAGATAACCTAAATAAAATCAGTGTGTGAATTACAAATAAAGAAAGGTATTGATAACTCTTCTTCTCTGATAAACTCATCTTCTTCTGCTGCTTCTAATACTAACCTCAAAGTGATTGGTGCTATAAAGAAAAAACTACGTGACCATGACCTTATAGCGTGTAAAGCCGATAAAGGCAATACAATTACCGTGCTCACAAAAGTCGATTACTGCAATAAAATTTCTTATTTTATTACAGAAAGTAAAGTAATAGAGCTTGGCAGAGATCCAACCAAGTCTTTTAAGACTTCGGTTAGTAAGTGTATCAACCAATGCCAGAAGTTATTTGATGGAACTGGTTGGAAGTACTCTGTCATGAATCCATCTGCCCCGATCCTTTATGGTTTACCAAAAATCCATAAGGAAGGCATTCCGATGAGACCAATAGTAGCGTATTGCAATGCTCCTGCCTATACAAGCTATGTAAGGGTTTCATAAATTTTTTCAATTGTCATACTAATTCCTTTTCGGCTTACTCGGTTAAGAACTCGATAGAATTGATTAACAAAATTCAAGACGTCGACATTCCGTTACATTCAAAACTAGTTTCATTTGATGTTGCCAGTCTTTTCACTTCTATTCCAATTAATTTTTTGTCCCAAATAATTTGTAATTACTTAGATAGGGATGTTGTAGATGAGAGCTTACGTCGTGAACTAAAGTTAGTTTTTGAGACTTGTATTAAACAAAATTATTTCTGTTTTGATAACACATATTTCAAATTCGCTGATGGTCTACCCATGGGCTCCCCTCTGTCACCTTTGTTGGCTGAAATTTTCATGAATTTCTTCGAACAAATGATCTTATCAAATAACAATCCCTATTTTCGTCATATAATATTTTGGTATAGATATGTTGATGACATATTATGTCTATGGAATGGAACTGATAGACTGTTAGACTCTTTCCTTACTTGGTTAAATTCTCAATATCCCACCATTGATTTTACGTTAGAAAAAGAAGAAAATAAATGTATTAATTTTCTAGATATAACAATAACCAGGATTAATTCTACTTTAGA
>OW052221.1:299100784-299355069 GCA_932526605.1 Nephrotoma flavescens
TTTTACAATAGGTTTGTCTCAATAGATTGCCTTTTCATCTCATTCATTTTATCGTCCTCTCTCATTTAGATAAGGCACGGTTGTGCTGTTTAGGATTCTTCGACAATGTTTTTTGAATACCCCCTGGGACTCAAACGATTAAATTAACTAACAAGGAAGGGTCTCCAGGTGTCCGGCTCCGATTTCGATGAAACTTTAATATGTTGTAGAGGAGTGGAAAATAAGTGACACGTATTTTTTTTAAGTGCTCAATCCCCTTCTAAGGGGGTGAAAACCGCCCTTGAAGTTGGGGGTAAAAAAGTGACTTTCGATAATTTTCCTCAAAAAACATGAAAAAATTGGCAAGTTTTTTATTCCAAAAAAGGTATTTCAGAAACTTACGTTATATAATATTTTTTCAAGAATTTTGGTACTACCTAGGGGGTGAAACTACTCCTAGGAAGGGGTTGAAAAATCAAAAAACTGTCTAAAAATCCAAATTGATGCGAAAAATTGTGGACAAAATGTATATTACTCCATAAAAAATAATGTTGACGTGTTCGAAGGTTTTTCGAAACCACCCTTTCTCAGAGGGTTAACCACCCCTAGAGACGATTCTGAAAATTTGCTCACGACATCTGATTTTTCCGACTGAAAGTTCTTTGTTCTCCTCAATTATGATCATTAACATAGATTCTTACCGATATCATTGATGTTTAGGGGTGAAACATCCCCTAACGGGGGTGAAATTTGTAAAAATTGTTAAAGATTCCAAGAAAATTTCGCAATTTGGGGGAATATTTCTAGAAAAAATATATAAGATCGCGAAATTGGGATAAAGGTTTGCACGTTCAAAAATTTCATGAATCATCCGCTTTGAATGGTTTCAACCGCACTTGAGTGCGACTCTCCATAATTTTCCCTACAAAAAATGAAAAAATCCGAAAGTTTTTTACTATGAAATACGTATCTCGGAAAGTCAAGATTTTTATTATTTGTTCAAAAATTTTGGAAATCCCGGGATGAAACAACTCCTAGGAGGAGGTTGAAAATCAAAAAACTTGCGTAAAATACCAATTTGATGCGGGAAATAGTGGAAAAAATAAATATCACTCAACAATGAAAAAGAAGTTTGAGGGATTTAAGGATTTTTTAGACTGGAAGTGTTTTGCTATCCCCCAATATGATGATTACCATCAATTCTTATGACTATCAATGATGTGTGGGGGTTGTCACATACCCTATCGGGAATCTAAAATTTCATAAATTGTTAAGAATTTTAAGAAATTTCTGAATTACGGCCAATTAATTCTAGAAAATATATAAGCTCAAAAATTCATTCTACAACCTCCTTAAAGGGCCTAACTACCCCTGTTGGAATATTATATAATTCAAGTGCGGTTGAAACCTTTCAAACCGGATGATTCATGAAATTTTTGAACGTGCAAACCTTTATCCCAATTTCGCGATCTTATATATTTTTTCTAGAATTGTTCCACCAAATTGCGAAATTTTTTTGGAATTTTTAACAATTTTTACAAATTTTAGCCCCGTTCGGGGATGTTCAACCCCTAAACATCAATGATATCGGTAAGAATCTATGTTAATGATCATAATTGAGGAGGACAAAGAACTTTCAGTCGAAAAAATCAGATATCCTGAGCGAATTTCCAGAATCGTCTCTAGGGGTGGTTAACCCTCTGAGAAAGGGTGGTTTCGAAAAACCCTCGAACACGTTTCTGAAATACCTATTTTGGAATAAAAAACTTGCAGATTTTTTCATGTTTTTTGAGGAAAATTATCGAAAGTCACTTTTTTACCCCCAACTTCAAGGACGATTTTCACCCCCTTAGAAGGGGATTGAGCACTTAAAAAAAATACGTGTCACTTATTTTCCACTCCTCTACAACATATTAAAGTTTCATCGAAATCGAAGCCGGACACCTGGAGACCCTTCCTTGTAAGAATAATATATTTTATTCTCTACAACCTACGCCATGCTTTTAGGTTTAAAAGAAATTTAATCAGAAAGCATTAAATTGTTGATTGTTTTAATTTTTCTACTTATTATTTTCTAATATATTATATTTTTCCCATATGTATCTATGTAATTTCATAATATGTACCATTTTTACATTTGTTTGAAGTAAAAAACAACATATAAAAATAAATTTAGTCTTTAAACAATTTTTTTTGTGCATAATATGTAAGTCAAAATATTAGTCCTAATTATTAAAAATCTTGATTTTTTGGTGCAATTGATTGAAAAAAAATCGATCATTAATGGGTTTTTAGATAAAGTATTTCTTACATGACATTCAAGATGTTTACGGCTATTCAAGTCACCAAGAAACAAAGAGGCCATCTACTTATAATATATCTACTAAAAAACGTAGAGAATTAATTCCCCCAACTTTTTATCAGTACGAAACCAAACTGCCAATATAGAACTTGTGGAGGTTCTCATTTTTGTAAGGCTTCGTGCGTATTTTTACACAATGACCTAGGGGGTTAAGAAGGGGGACTCAATTTGTTACTCAATGTTTATGTTTATTTCTTTTGCCGTCCGAAAAGGATCACCCTTTTAAATCAAATGATCTTGTATTCCCTTGCTGTTGTTTTTGGAGGTCGTGCACTCCTGGGTCTATTTTCACCATTTTCAGTATCGTTGTACGACTTAATGGAATTATAAATTTTTGTCTTTTGGCAACCCAACTAGTTTGTAATCGTTCCCATTGAAGCATTTTCCTTGCAGTATTTCTCAACGATCAGCTTCCGTCATTCTGGTGTATAACTTTTATTTTTACCCATTTTTCGACTACTTAGTATACTATTAACTCGTTAAATCTTTTTTTTTCTTTAAAGAAACCACTTGCCTTTAAATTTAATGTTTTCAATTTGTTCCACTGTTCTTAATTAGTTGTCCCCGCTTTTAAAACAATTTTCACTTTTATTGGCAATAAAATTATAAATAAATGAAACACAAAAAACATATTAAGGCTGTAGGACTGACAAACAAATTTCTTTTTTAGTATCGATAAATGTATGTAAACTGGTTCGTTTCTTTAATAAATATGAGTACCAAAGTTTTTTATGATACTTTTATTAAACTTTACTTATATTTCAATTAGTAAAATTAATTAACAAATTTACTATTTTTCATTATTTCTGTTCTAAATATTGCATATTATAATAAAATTAATAACCACTTTTCTTGTGTACTAGTTTTTATTTCGTGATCAACAGTAAATTTTCCAAAAATTTGGCCTCCTCTACTCGAATGTGATTACTGCCCATTAGGACCTCCGCCAACCGAAGATTATGTAGGAACTATAATTAAGTTTACGATCAGGAACAGCACCGGGATGGCATTCTTTTTGAATTCTACAAATTTAAATATACCCCGTCATAAGAATTATTACCATAATTAACTAAACATTTTGGATTTCAGTTCTAACTATTGAAACTAATTAAACATTTATTTTGAGACAATATTTTGCTAATGTAAATTTAATTGTTTGCGTAATTGCGTAGACTAAATATTTTTTTATTTGAGTGATACATCATCATCTTCCGAAAATATTCGATCGGTTTTTAAACTCAGTACAAACAAGAATATTATGAATAAATATAGACAATTTGACTAACGATGAAATCAATCAATAGAATGTGACTTCCGAAATTTGACATACTGCTCATAATGAAATGTGCACATAAACATACTCGGAAGAAACCAATACGTGAGGCCGAAATTTGCAATTGTAAATTAGCCCAAGTTCAGACTGCTTAGAGATCGATTATTGCGTATTAAATTATCCGCGGTTGCGAAATATTCTGTCACTTTGTTCTTAGAAGTGTATATTCAATTATTGGCGATCGTATGCGAAGCTAATACGATTCACCAAAATGTAATTACGGAGACTCCATCAAGAAGATTGTTCATAATACCTCAATCCATTTAGACAACCTGAATAAGACTCATCCGATGAAGAGGGTTTTTCAGGTTTTCTCAGCGGTTAAAATGTTCAAAATAACTATATGTTAATCCTAATAAACCTCAGGCACTCTTTTCACAACTCATGGCGTTGCCTCATCATCTTTTACACGAGCAGAATAAAATAAAACCATAATAACCAATTTTAGTGAGCTTATATGCTTCTTAATTTCCAACGTTAGTTTTAGTGAATATATGTTCTAGAAGCTTGAGTCTCTAAAACTATAACTTGCCGCAATTAATTCACATCCCCCTTACATTGCAGATCATTTTTCAAAGCCTGTAATAAAACGTTTAAAGAAAGCCAGTGCTAATCTTACCGCAAGTATATAGAAAGCTCTTCCAAACATGAAGGTTCAATCCTAATATTAAACCTACTTCAGTTAAATTTTCAAACCCCAAATTGAATTTAAGTATTCTATCAGGGTTTACTGCAATGTCGCTACAGGGTTCAATGAAGATGATGTTATTGTGCTTACGTTCGATCCTAGACTGATGGATTTATTACCATGCTCTGGCATACCACGTAAACATACAGCGACAACCACAAACTGGGTGTAAGACATACTACTTGGCCACGATAGAAAATAGACGCAAATTGTTGAAAAGTACGTTTATTGGTAAATCTCCTACTAGGCCTAATCGACTAACCGACACACCGGGTGTACTAAAGTCGAGTAAAATAAAGGTTCCTAGTAGAAAACTAAGAGATCGTGGCTTCCTCCACTTACATAGACACAGAACCAACTATGGCGATATTGAACCAGAGAAGATCACGTGTAAGAGTTTCAATAAAACTAACTATTAATTTGATTTTTGTTTAGTTAAAGTAATTTTAAAAGTAGATTATGCCAATTTTATGCCCCTCAGTGATTTTTGCTTACTCGTTACTTTACTTTTATATTTCAAATCCGCGGATTTATTTTATTTTGTATTTTTACATTAATATTTTTCAAGTCAAATTTGTACACTTATTTCAATATAAATAAATAAATAAAGTGGCCCGTTAGATATGGGAGTGAACGAAAAATCCGTGCTGTGAAAATGTTTCTATTCCCTACGACAACAAAACTATAAAAATAATAAATCGTTTTTCATCATGACCATGCGTAGAGTTAACAAGAACATGCATATTGCTCTCCGAATAGCTACATGAGGGGAAGTATTTCAGAGTATTGATCAGCTGCTATATCGTTGTCGTGATTTGGCAGAGGATGGAAGAAGGTTTTAATCTTAGGATATTCCAGTATATGAAAATTTTTCTATTTTCAAAACGGGTGTATAAAATGGAAAATTAGATTTAGAATATCCACAAAAGTCAGCAGTGGTCGCAATTTTAGCGCCCACCCTGCCAGTCATCTAGTGAAGCCCCGTTGTGCCATAAGATATTTTAGACTGGGATGGAATTAAGTTTTTTCGACGCATGCGTGAATGGGTGTTGTTCACCTCCATCGTCATCAATCTGAGACTGTACTCTTTCTATACCCACTGAAAAGTATGCTACTTCATAAGTAGAAACATTAAAAGAGGTTGTCCTATTTCATCAAGTATTCAATTACCACTCATTATTGCTTATGCATCGTTGAAATTATTCTTGGTACCCCAGAAGTAATATCTCGGATTACTACAATTGAATCCATTTTTGAAGAATTAATTAAAACACTAAGTGTAGTTGGCTTAGACAAAAATCCTATGATGTAAATTACTCATAATCGAGACCTAGATTCTTCCTTTGATTCGCCCCCTAATCGTATCTTGGCTCCCTAATCTAATCGATCATACACCATTCGAATTCGCTGTCACCAAGTATTGAGAATCACTAAACAAATGATGCAAAATTTACAGCTACATATTAGAATGTATAAAACTGTAATATTTCCCGCGATAACCTATGGATTAAAAACAGTAGCGCTCACTTTTGCCAAACGACGTCGTTTAAGAAAACCCAAGTTCTATCTTTTGAAAAACTAACAGAGCTTAATACCAATAAGCCCACAGCAAGTAAAATAAAAGTTATTTTAGGTGGCAAAACTATAACGAAAAGAATCAAACGTGTAAATTATTGGGGATACATCCATCGTAGGGCCTACTTACATTTTGAATGCTGCAATGGTTTATATATTAAGCTCCACAGTCATTTAGTCAATATAATCGCACAGTTTTATCCTCATGTTCGTGCTAAAAATATCTAAACTTACAAAAATATTATCTATTTTAATTTACTAAATTCCATATGTTTCGAAATATGTACAAAATTCTGAAATATTATACCACATATGTATATACGAACGTATAGACAAATTATACCTGTTAGTATAAGATATTACGAAAAATTTTCTTTTTCCCCATTTCCGTATATCATTTCATTCGTTACCCTCGCACAAACAAAAATAACAAAACAAAAATATTTGCAGGAGGCAAAATATTTTAGTTCATTTTCCAAATTAGACAAGTAGTGTATGTATGCGTGTAGACGCTAGGCTATATACACTTCAGGTAAATCCCTGATCTTAATAATAAATAACTTTATGGTTTAACACAAATTAATATTTAAAAACTAATTTTGAGCAGTTGATATAGAGATAAAATTTTATATTACATATATTTTAGACGACTGATCCGTCGAAGACGACGATGATGATGATAACTCCAACCGTGCAGTATACAAAGTAACACCAACAACAACAACAGCAACACGAAAAAGATTAGAAAATTTTCTTTTTCTACAACAAAACTGTAAATCTTTTTTTTTCACTTGTTTTTATTCGTGTTGTTACGGTTCATCTTTAATTTATTTTTTCCTACCACCAAGGAGGAATGCTTGAGGCGCGAAAAAAAAACTCAAAGTAAAAATTAAAGAATTTTCTTTGTTGGTGTAATTCGCAATTTTTAGTATGCCACTACTCTAGTACATAGCTAACATTGAAACGAAATTGATGAGTGCAATTTTCTGCTTCTTCCATGAAACTGAACACTGAAGAAGAAAAGTTAATCTCTTTTTTTTTGTGTTTGGTGTAATTTTTTTCTGTTCTGACTTCTTTTAATTTTAATCAAAAGAAAATAAAATTAAAATGAAAGAAGAAAAGTTTAAAGAAAATTGGATTTTCTTGATAATTTTTTTTTTGAAGTAACAAAAGTCAATTTTGTGGCGGTTGTATATGCGGTAGGTGGGGTAATGAGAAAGTGTGAAATGAAAAGTTAAATTATTATTACGTTGATATTTTTTAATTAGATTTAACTTTTTTTTGAGAGGCATAATTATTTTCGATTTTTTTGTTCGCTATTGTTTTTGTTGCTATCACTGTTGTGTGTTTATGTATATAGTTGATGTGTTGTAATTATGTTGCCTATATATTGCTATCTGGTGACATGTTAAAGGATATAAATCACAAACAATGAGATTTGTTGTTGTTCTTGTAATTATACTAATGGGATAAAAAATTTGTAATGAGCAAAGTAATTTATGGCGCCGTGTTTAATCAATAGTTGAGCAATGAACGACAACGTATCTATTTAGAACAGCAGAAATGTTACTTTCGCACCCGCTTTCGTTTTTACTGTGGCGACATTCTTTTACCATTCCTATATATAAATATATCAATCACCACACTTGATTTCTAAGGCGAAAAATAAAAGTTAGCAATATTTTGATAAAACACTGTTGTTTATATGAATAATTTAAAGCCAGCCGGAACCAAAATTATATCAACCGGTCGGAAAAATTACAATGTTAGACGGAACCATGTAGAGCCAACTGAAATAAGCATGTCAGCCAGAACAAAACCAACGAATGTATTGTGCATTTATTGTGTACTATCTGATTTGTGAGCCTGAACTAATGTTAAGCCAAAAAAACAATTAAAGCCAGCCAGGATCACGGTTTTATCAATCTGAACCATTATGTGCCTACACAATGCACTTTAGTTGGCTTCTGGTGAAATATTGGTTCCGACTGAAAAAATAGATGATACACATACTGTGCTACTAGTAAAAAAATTGTATGATTCTGGTCAACATAGTTGACGATGGATTTATATGGTTCCGACTTGCTTCATATTGTTTCAGTCGACATATAGTGGTTCTGGTTGATATTGTTATGATTTTTGATAAATGTTTATATAATCGATAGTGATTCAATTCTGGTTTCGGGTGGCTATAAATGGTATCGGTTGGCTTTATATTTGTTCTGGCTCAAAAGTCATTCACAATCATGTACAATGAGTTTTTCACAACTATGCACATTGGATTGTGCTACTTCTGTTATATTTGGTTTGGTTCCGGAAAGTTTTTTTTTGTTCGGGCTTATTGGGCATAATATGCTCCGACTGAAAAATCAGAAACCGCATAATGATGCACAATCCTTTGTTCTATTTGTCTGTCCCTCAGGTGGTTTCACTTCCGTGGGCATGGTTCTGGCGTGCTTCTTTTGATTCCAGATTACATTGTGGTTCCAGTGTAATTTGTTACCGTTCCGGTGAAAACCCGGAAGCAATCACGTAACGGTTCCGGGTTATAAAACTTTGGTTCAGATATTAGTTCCAGCTGACAAATCAGATAGTGCACAATGATCAACAATTCATTATGCTACTTGTGTCAAAGTTGGTTTGGTTCTGCCTAGCATGGTTCCGATTGGCCGGAATCCTGCGGCTCGGATTGTATAATAGAAATTGCAAAATGATGCTCCACTCTTTGGACAGAAAAAAATTCTTTGTTCGCTCTACCGCTCCGACGGTCAGACTGATAAAAGTGAAGCTTCATAATTTAGCATTTTTGATATAGTCTGATATTCCAGTAGTTCTTGGGAAGTATCGATTCACCGGAAGTGGCTGCTTTTACACGAGGTTTTGGGTAATTTACAAATATTTTGAAAAAATTGTACCATTTACAAATGAATAGAGGGGTGAAGATGTTGCGGTCAACACTCGAATTTCTGTTACGACTGATGTAAACCTCGAATATACAAGCAGCACTTAATTTCTGAATCGGAAAATTGAATCTATATCGAATTTTTGATAAAAACTGACTTGTATAAAAAACGTTGTTCCTGCTTAAATGTCAGAAACCCAATAAAGTATACACATGTTGAAAATCTAATCTTCACAGCAAAAACCAAAAAGCTAGCATATAAGCTGCCACTTCTGGTTATCCAATTTTGAAAAAAGTTTAAGCATTAAGTTCGTCTGGGCTGTATAAAACTAACAACATTTAGTCGGTTAGACACCACACACGCACAAGGTCAAACATTTTCGTGATTGATATACAAAAAAAACAGTATTTTGTAAAAAATCGTCATTTTTGCTTCAATTTTAGAAAACTGATTTGAACCGATATTGTTGAAAGTTTTATTTATAATCATTTAGTTGAAACTCATTTTTCGCATAATTACTTTTCAAAACATTTGCAAAAAACGAAAACACCTATAAGGATACTGTCACTTCCGGTAGACCGATTCCATCCAAAAACAATTTGAATCTTCTAATTTAGGGAAAAAGCTTAAGTTAAAATTTCACCCCGATTATAGTCAATCTCTCTGGATTGTAGAGAATCAATAACATTTATAGAAACTTATAGAAATGACAGATGGGGAGGAAAGAAAAATTGTTCTGAATGATGCTACGTCAGTGTGTTACCGTCCCAATTGTGTGTCTGATTTCCAGAGTGTGAATGTATCAACAGTCATTAATGAGATGCGTTGGGCATAATTCGAGATTCTGCTTCTATATTCAAGCCCAATCGTGATGGTGAAAAAGAATACCGGTGAAGATAGAATATGCGTCGACTGTCGGGGTCTTAATGTTAAAACTGTAACGGACTGCCATTGCTTTAAATCGACGATTTAATACGAAAAAGAGGTAAAGCATCTTACTACGTTTGTGACAACGGACGGGCAGTATATGCATTTGAACGAATACCATTCGGGTTGGCTAATGCACTCGCAGTTTGTGGCATTTGATGAAATCAATTGCACAAAAAGTGAGCAACAAGATTGTCGTTTACATGGAAGATACAATTCACTTAGCGTCAATATAAAAAGTGGGATGAAACTACTTGAGAGATGTTTACTAAAATTTTGCCAATACGGATTAATATTGAAACTATCAAAATGTAAATTATTACAAGGGAGTCAAAAAAAGCATTTTTTTTCGTAGCCTGTGCGTGAAGGTCAAATGTCTGGGTCCTCCCTACGGCTAAGACAGTTTGTCTGATAGATGTGAAACTTCATACATAAGCTGTTTTCATTCATTGGAAGATCCCAGTGGCGAAATCGATTAACAGAAAGTGGCAGCTCCATAAGAGCTTTTTCACAAATATTTCGAAAAGTTTTTCATTTTTGGGAATAGTTACTTTTATTTAAAAGACTCTAAATTAAATTTTCATGAATACCGGTGGCCGTAAACGGTTTTCCAAAATTTAAACGGATATTACAATTTTTGAAAAAAGAATAGTTTTGGTTTTTCAACAAAAATGTGGTCTACTACAGCCTAGATGGATTCCTTAAATTTGTAGATCTCGGTGATATTGGGCTAAAATCGGACCAATCGGAGCTTTTTCGTTTTTTGCAAATATTTTGTAGTGTAAATCATTTACGAGAAAATCGACTACGAACTAAAAGATTCTAATTTAAATTTGAAACTACAACAGTTCAGATCAGTTTTAAAAAATTAAAGTAAAAAGGTCGATTTTTGACCAAAATCCGTTTTTATTTTGTAAAATAATCGTGTTCTCTTTCTAGCTCAGACGGATTGGACTAATCCAGATAAAGCATCATTGTTAAGCTTTCTCCATTAATTCGGAGATCTTTGTGTTTTTGGCGGTAGAGGCAGATTCCATAGGAGTTTTTTCGTATTTTGGATATTAACTACATACGTATCTAAATTTCAGAAAAACAAGTTTAAAAACAAAGAGAGTGTAAATTAAATTTCAAACAAACTGTACAGGTCATTTTGAAATATTTCCAAAAATGAAGAGTTAAGAAAAAAATAGAATATCTCCAAAATTCAGTTCTGGAAAGTCGATTTACTATTTGGAATAAAACTTCATTCTTAAACTTTTTCTATAAGTGGGCAGATCCTTGTGAAATTTGGTAGAAATATGTGTACTTGAAGTAACAAACAAATTTCATGGGAGTTTTATCAAATTTTGCAATGATTTTGAAAAGTTTAGCATTTACAACAAACGACAAAGATTTAAAAATCCAAATAAAAGAAATTTGGTTAAATTATCAACATGTGTTGGTTTTCTGAACTTTCAGAAATCAAGGATTGTGTATTGAAGATCTCTGTACATTCGTGCAAGTAAAAGAAAGCCGATTTGGCTCACAATTTATTCACCACTTCATCTTTTATCTATAAAAAATTATAGAGGCATGCATCTCTGTAAAAATTTGGGACCTGTTTACTGCCTAGACAGAGTAGCTGACCGGAGTTAAACTTTATACTTAAGCTTTTCCCATCACTTCGCAGTCTTTGTTATTTTGATTGAAATTGGTTTACTAGAAGTGGCAGCTTTCATTGAAGCTTTTCTCTTTTCTGCTATATTTTGTGATGTTTATTGTTTACGAGAAAACGAATATATGAACTAAAAGGTTAAAAATTTATTATATAAGAATACAGTCACAAATCAGTTTTTCAAAATTTAATCGGCAGCTCCAATAATAAATTTTCTTTTTTGCAAATACTTTAAAAAGTTGATCGAGAGTCATATCTTAGCTTAAAAGCTTGGGAGCGATATATCTTGAAAGGGTTTAAATTTATTTTGCAACTGTTCCAATCCGAATCAGTTTACACAACTTAAGTGGAAAATGTCGATTTTTGACAAAAAAAAACTGTTTTTAGGACTGTTTCAAGGACACGGCCCTGTACAGCCAAGACTAATTGCTTTATCGGGAAGAATTGTCATATTTTTGGCATTAATGGGGAGTGTTATTTTTTCAAACCGAACCACAGGAAGTAGTACCTTGCAAAGAACCTTTTTCGTTTTCTGCATATAAACTGAAATTTAAATTTATTTTTTTGATTTTCAACAAAAAATTGGCCTCTGTACAACCCACACGGATTGATTGATCGGGGTGAAACTCATAATTAAGCTTTTTCCACAAATTGGGAGGAAGATCCCAGCAACGTTTGGCAGACATCTGTTTATCGGAAGTGGCAGCTTTTTCGTTATTTAAAAAAATTTGGAAAAACATAATATAACATTTCGGAGAAAACGATTAAAAACAAAAAGATTGTAAATTAAGATTTTAGATCTATTTCTAAATTTTGACGAATTGACGAATTGAATTGACGAATTTTAATAAAAAAAAATTAATTCGCGCAAATTTGGTTTTTCTGCAGTACAGGCGGATTGCCTATTATGAATAAAACTTCATACCCAAACTTTTTTCTTTAATTGGGAGAATAAAAATGGCAGCTTTCATGGAAGCTTTTTAAATTTTTGCAATGATGTTAAAAAGGCTAGAATTTACAAAAACGAAAAGGAATTAAAAAATTTAAACGTTAAATTTTTAACCAGCAAAGGTTGACCTTTCTTGTTTTCCGAAATGTAATCGCTGACAAAGTTTTTGATTATACTAACCAGTTTTGTCAGAAGCCAGGCACGTTTAATTTTACCGTTGAAATTTTTTCAGGAGCAGAAACATAATCCCTGTCTTAACAATAAATCTAATATAAGGTAAAAATACAAAGTTTGCGCTACCTACATCCATTTATTTGTAACAAAAAAAAAATTAACTACTTATTGTTACATAACTCCTTTATTACATTATATATATATACTTATTTAAATACCTCAAAACGAATACTAAAAAAATTTGAATATAAAATCAAATTAACTTGAACAAGTTACCTTCTTAACCCTTTTCTGTTTAATACTGTATTTATCCATCCGCCGAATACAATATAATAAAGATATAAACGTTGTAAGGGATTTTCCGCGATTTTTCATTTACCAGCACGCAGCGAGTGTATTTATTTCCTGCAACTTGTTTTATATTCATAAGACAGCAACAAATTTCATTATAAGCGCGGGGGCTGTGTATTTATATATTTTAATTCAACATTTTAAAATAATAACAATAAACGTAATAATAGAAACAAAATTGATTATACGAGCAGGCAAACAGCTGAACGGAGAGGGAAGCTACGAGTTGTTGCTGTATTTATGCGAGTTACAAGTAAATTTTCAGTTTTTTGTGTGTTACGACGTTACCAAAAAATTCAAGACATAACAGTATAACAAAAAATTTCTTCTTTTTGTATTGTGCAAAAAAAAAAAGAATCATAAAAAATATAACATAAATATAATCTTATTAAATTTACTACCCCTTTAAAACTTCCGCATTTTATATTGCTGGTTGTACATAATATTTTCTTCTTGTATAGTCTACGTATGAGAAGAAAGTATAAAAATTTGCATGGATAAAAAAAAATATTTTTTTTTGTTGTACTTTAAGATGAAAATGTACAAAATATATAAAAAATTAAAATTTCGTTATAATAAAATTATATGAAATTTTCGTGACATGTTTAGGTAAAGTTATTCATATGCAGAGATGATAGATGTCGTATCATGCGGTTTAAAAATTTAATGTTAAATTCAGAAATTCTAAAATGTTTCCCAATTGTTCAATTCATTTAGTTATCTGTTCGGGGCACGTGTGATATACAAGGTTAGTGTCAACACTCTTGTCTCGCATATTTTTGCATGTTGAAGTCAGTTAAAATATTTTACATTACAAAATAAAACAGAAAACTACATTTTTAATTTTGTTTACGTCTAAAGATTATACTTTAGCAGACTTTAACAAGATCCATAATCCAAGACAAAAATATATTTGTAATTGCAATATGATTTTATTTGTACATTATAAGGTGACAGATTCATAATAATCTATCAATTTTTCATGTTTATTATCAAATATTTGATATTCATCCCTTGTTCTATAACATCTCATAAATTCAAGAAAACATTTTATTCTGTTCGAATATAAATGAGATATATATTACATAAAATATATATAATATTGAAGTACATAAGAAATGAAAATCTAGAAAAAGATACAAAAATAAAATTTACCAAGTATTTTTTTACGTGTGGGTTAGAATTTTCTTCTGTAAGATAAAACTTGGAATGGTGAATAAGTTTTACGAGAAAACTCGACACAACAGTATCTTGAACTTCTAAATTTCGAATGAAATTACTACATGAATATATCGAAAACGAAAACATCATAACCATTAGACCAGGCGTTCATTGATTATTCGTCGTGGTAGCGGAATGAAAGGAAATATAGATAACCTTTTTAAGGATCGTAACCACCGCTTTTTCCTTGATAAAAAGATCCGGAACTAACCCAGGTCCTTTTAAACAATGATTGGTGGTACATTATAGGCGTTGCTGGGCATTTTATTCCGGCAGTGTACTTCAATCAATTATTTATTAAAAAAGCGAAGTCGGCAAAATTCAAATAGAGAGTGGAGTTATGGAGGAGTCAGTTGAACACTTGTAATGTTCTCGCTTTTCAACTCCTTTCAAACAAGGTTGGATATGTTGTGGCCATCACGCAACTTATTTGATCAAGTATGTAAACAGATCTCGAATACACCATACATGATCCCTAAAGCAAAAAATGAAAATTTCCGTAGTTTTAGTAAAAATTGCCTTGTATGTATATTCAAAAAAAAAATTCCTGGTTTAATTTTTTAAATTCAAAACATCAACCCATGTTAGAAATTTCCTCTTTAAATTTAATTTGAACCTTTTAATACTTACCCGTTTTTTTAAATGCTGTATATTTCAACAAAAATTGAGAAAGTTAATATGAAAGCTGCCACTTTTGGTACACCAAACTTTGTAAGGACATCCCAACTAGTGAAAATAGTTTACATATTAAAAGTTTTATTCCGAATACACAATTCGCTGGAATTGTAGGGATGTTGAGTTTTAGTGAAATAAAAATTATTTTTATATAAACTCGCAATTTCAGTTTGATTTGAAGGTTAATTTAATTTTTTTTTGATTTTAATATCGTTTTTCGTGCTTTATATTTGTCACAAAATTTGCCAAAATCGAGAAAAGTGCCACATTCGCTCGGTCGATTTCGGCCAAACAGCACTTTAGTAAATTATTTTAGAATATTTTAGTACAAGCTCGTTTTTCACTACATAACGCTACCACTTCCGGTTCCGTTCAAACACTGGGTCCTCTTAATTTATGGAAGTTTCATCAGTATAGGGTAGACATTTAAGCTGTTTTGCTTTCGCAAAGCCGATTAGCTTTAATGTTAGAGGCCAATTTTAGTTTCAGCAATATTTGTTTATGAATTTCCAGTAACGAAAATATTTTTTCATCATAGTTGGCGAATTTATCAGTAGTAATTAAAGTAGAGTTGGCTTTTACATAAAACTAAAAAAAAAAAGATTTTCATAAAACCGATTCAGATTACAATTACTACTGACAAAAAAGCCCACTATGATGAACAATTATTTTCCATTACTGGAAATTCAAAACAAATATTGCTGAAAGCAAAATTGGCCTCTAACATTAAAGCTAATCGGCTTTGCGAAAGCAAAACAGCTTTAGTTAAAAATCAGTTTGTGTCAAAAATCATAATTTTCGTTTAATTTTTGGAAAAACTGATTTGGGCCGATATTATGTTGCAAAATTAATTAAAAATCTTTAAGTCGATAGACTGTTTTCTTGTAAATGATACGCTTTTCAAAATATTTGTTAATTACGAAAAAGCACCGGTTTCAGCCAAAAATCACTAGGATCTCTTAGTTTATGGAAAATGCGTAAGTATGTAATAAGCCTTTTCAAATGTTTCTTTTTGATTAAATTAATTGTATCTCGCGCTGTGTGGCATGTGGCACCGTCCTGTTGGAATCACATATCAACAACATTTATGCGAACCAATTGGGATACAAAAAAAATAGAAATCATGTAACTTTCGGCCTATCATCGTTTTTGAAAACATATGATGGACCAATGATTCTGCCGGTCCATAAAGCGAACCAAAAAATGATTTTCTCTAGATGTATTGGTGTTTCGGCAAAGACTTGTGGTTTATCAGCAACATTTTGTTTGCAAACTCAAATCTATATGAATTTGAACTTCAGCCCCCAAAATCCTTAAACAAAATCTTCCATAAAATGAATGGACACTGGCAAATGACAAATCAACAAATGACAAAGCAAATGTCAGATGTCAAATCGGTTGTCAAACAAAATATTATTGTCAGTTTAAACATGTGAAACTCTAAAAAAACACACTCTAGTTTACATGTTGATCCATGTTTTATGCGATGATGCCCGAACACTAAATAATGAGAACAACAAACCTAAACCATATCCGTCATTATTATTCTTGATATTTATAAAGGCCAATCAAAAACCGATTTACACAGCAGAAAACTATTATACATAGTGTTTAGTGAATGGCATACTACACACTATACAAAGAATATAAATTTTAAAGCCCTACGATTCGTATTTATAAATAAAAAAGCACTCTGTATCGACAAAAAGCCAAATAATATAAATTGATACCAATTTACTTTAATGTCATAGTTTTCTACCGATTGAATTTTCTATTTTCCGTGTTCAGGGTAGGTGGTACTGTTGTTGTTTTTTTGGCTGGTGCTCTGTTTTTTATTTCACCAGAATTGAGAATGACCCTTTTAGTGATTTTATTTAATTTTTTCGAATAAAACAACAACAGCAAATAGTTTCGAAAAGATCAAAAAGAGAAATTTTGCTATTATTGCTTGAAAAGAAAAAAAAACATCAAACGTTCTAACGCTATACTACTGAATAGAAACGAAAAAAGTAATTTTGTTGTAAACAACACAATCCACTTGAAAAATATATTTTTATTATTTTTATGTTGTGAAAGTCTTTTGTCAAACGCTTCAGGCTAAATTTTCTAATATGGACTTTCTTTTTCTGCAATATACCGAACAGGAACGTTCACGACATGTTTTAGGGAACTTTTATGTTCCGCTGATGAGAGCTTTACTCTTGTAATTTTGGATCTATAATGAACATTTTTGTGGCAATTATTTTGCAATTGACTTGTTAACTTCATAAAAATTTTTAGAAAATAAAGGGGAGCGGGGAGGGACCGCGGTTTGTTGTTGGTTTGTAAAAAATTGTTTTAAAATACTTTCATGTATATAATTCAAAAACATTTAAATTCAAAATTTTTCCCTACCGTTGCTTAGGTTTACAAAAAGGAGTACAGGCCCGTAGGCTTACAAATTTTAATAAACGCATGGAAACAAGAATCAAGTAATTGTAAAAATTTAAGAAGCAGTATGCACCATCCAGCAGCTGTGGGAGCTCTCTAGGATTGGAAAGGAATTTAGAAATAAAGCATCCAGATTCTTCAATATGAAAGCATTAAAATTCCCGAGCCATTCCTAAACTTGGCACAGAAAAATGATTAGCATATTCTGCACCAGGAACGTTGCTCGAAATTTAATACATAATATAACTTAATCTCATCTTGACTTCTATGCTGATATTTCACAGGCTTTTTGAATTGAGTTCTGAGACTTGCTTAATTTCAAATATGAGTAATTTAAAAATTACAGCTAAACTTTAAATTTATGGAATATAAAAATTATGATAAAATATAAAATAACAACTATGGGAAACCCAAAAAGTATTATACTTAGTAAGTAAAATACTTATATCAAAAAATATATAATAAAAAAAAATTGAAATATGTCAACTATCAAAAATATGAACAAAATCAATAATATCAAAAATATTAGAAATTTTAAATATATCAAAAAATAAAAAGTATAAAAAACATAAAAATCATAAGAAATATCAAATATATCAAAATATTAAAAGTACCAAAAACATAAAAATACAAAAATATCAAAAGGATCAAAAGATCAAACATATCCAAAATATCTATAACATAAAAATAACAAAAATATTAAAAATATCAAAATTATTAATGCAAAATATATCAAAAATAACAAATATAACCAAAATTTCGAAAATATCATATACATCAGAAATACAAAAATATCAAGAATATCCAAAATATCATAAAAAAAGATAAAAATATCGAAAATATCAAAAATATTTAACAAAGCAAAAATAAAAGAAATATCATAAATATAAATAATATCATATATTACAAAAATATCAAAAATACCAGATATATCAAAAATATCAAAAATATCAGAATTATTATAAAATCGAAAATATTAAAAATATCAAATATATCAAAAATACAAAAAATATTAAAAGAGCAAAAATAACAGAAATATGAAGAATTTCAAAATATCTAAATCACAATTATGTCAAAAATATTAAACATATCAATAATATCAAAAGGATCAAAAAGATCAATAAAATCAAAAACAAAAAAAAAAATATCAAATATATCATTAACAAATATGTCAAAAATATAAAAATATTTAAAATATCAAAAGAATGAAATATATCACAAAGATCAAAAATATTAGAAACAAAAATTTCATAAATATCTATTTAATATTTTTATATATTTTATTTTGTGCTATTATATATATTTTTGATAATTTCATCAAAAATAAGAAATATATTATTTTTGATACTTGAAATATTTGAAATATCTGAAATTTTTTAAATTCTTGATATTTTCTATAAGTTTGTTTCATATTTTTGGTAGCTTTGCCAAAAATATAAAACAAACTTATAGAAAATATCAAGATTTTCAAAAATAACAGACATTTCAAGTATCAAAAATATGAAATATATCATGAATATCAATAATATCAAAAATATAAATAATACCACAGAATAAAATATATGAAAAATATTAAAAATATCAAATATGTGTATATCAAAAATATTAAGAATACCAAAAATATCAAAATTGTGTTTATCAAAAATATTAAAAATACCAAAAATATCAAAAATATCAAAAAAATCAAAAATTTCAAAAACATCAAATACATCAAAAAATTTCAAAAACTTCAAAAATATCTATAGTATCAAAACTACCAAAAATATAAAACAAACTTATCGGAAATATCAAAAATTTCAAAAATATCAGATATTTCAAATATTTCAAGTACCAAAAATAAGAAAAATATCGTGAATGTCAATAATTACAAAAATATAAATAATACCACTAAATAAAATATATGAAAAATATAAAAAATACCAAAAATATCAAATATGTGTGTATCAATAATATCAAAAATATCACGAAGATCTAAATGTATGTATATTAATAATATCAAAAACATCACGAAGATCTAAAATATCATAAATAACATAAATATTAAATATATCGCAAATATCAAGAATTTCAAATACTGTCAAAAATATGAAATATTATATCAAAAATATCAAAATCAAAATCAAAAATTTCAAAAATTATCTGTATGTGTCAAAAATATCAAAAATACCAAAAATATAAAAACAAGTCATAAATTACAAATATGTATATCAATTATATCACAAATGTAAAAAATATCAGATATATCAAAAATAACAATAATATCAAAGATATCAAAATACTAGTAATATCAAAAATATTAAAAAATGAAAAAAACCAAATATCAAAATATCATAAATTGCAAATATTATCAAACAAAAGTATCAACAATATCAAAAGGATTAAAAATATCAATAAAATCAAAGATATCAATAATATCAAAAATAAAACGAAGATTAAAAATATCAAACGTATCAAAATATCGTTAATATCAAGAATATCAAAAATATTAAATATATCAAAAATATCAAAAATTTCAAAAATATCTATAGTATCAAAAACGCCAAAAATATAAAGCCTACTTATCGAAAATATCAAAATGATCAAAAATATCAAATAATTCAAAAATATCAGTTACCAACAATAACAAAAATATCATAAACATCAATAATATCACAAAATAAAAAATAATAAAAATAGAAAAAAAGCTAAAGATATCAAATATATCAATAATATAAAAATATAACGAACATCAAACATATCAAAAATACCATAAATATCCAAAATATCGAACAAAACAAGAATATCAAAAATGTCAAAAATATCAAATAAATCAAAAATATAAAAATAAAAATATCAAAAATTTCAAAAATTTCAAAAAATATCTATAAATATGAAAAATTCCAAAAATATAAAATGAACAAAAATATCGAATATATCAAAAATATATTTTAAAAACAAAAACGTAACATTTCAATTGAAATAAAGTATATGTATATGCATAATATATAAACATAAATTAAATGGTAAAAGATACATTAAAATTACAAAACTCGAGTATACTTTTTAATGTCATTACAAAAATTGTAAAAAATCATATGAAAGGTGTTACTTCACTGATCTCCCAATTAATGAATAAAGGTTTAACAAGAAGTTGGATTCCGAATAGTCAATCCGCCTAGAACGTAGATATACCAAATTTTGGTAAAATATTTTTTTTTATAACAAAACTCGTAATTTCTAGTCAAATTTTAAAAATTGAATAATTTTGTTTGAAATGTAATTTAGAATTCTTTTGTGTTTACTCAATTTTCTAGTTAATACTAAATGCCTTTTAAAATAATTGCAAAACATAAAACAGCTGGTATCGATACTGTCATTTTTTGAAGACCGATTTCGGCCAAACATCACTGGGACGTCAAGGATAAAATTTCATCTTGATCAGGTGGCATTAAATCCGGTATTAATTTTAGGAAAATAAGATTTTTAAATTGTAATAAAAGTTATACATATTTGACATCATATTATAAATATTAAAATTGATAAAAAGAGAAATAAAATACAAAATATAATAATAGTAATAGTAAAATATAAATAAAGAAAAACATAATTATAAAAATATATTAGTAGATCGCAATAAAATTAAGTTTGTTTTTTTAAATGTATTAAAAAATTGAAATAAAAATTTTGTGAAATAATTTTTTTTTTATGAACCGTGAACACTTGAACTCCTAATTGACTATAAGATATAGAAAAGAATATTAATAATTGAACAGTATTAGTAGGTAATAAGTAACATAATTTATAAATGGAAAATATCATAATATTAAAAATTGTGTTAAACTACATTTTAATAAAAATGTTAATAAAATTTGAAAAAAACTAATTTGAAAAAATTTGAAAACATAAAAAATTAAAAACTTTAAAAATATGTTGTAGAGAACATAGGAAATACACCATAAAAAATTTAAAATAAATAAATAAAATACATTAAAACTTAAATAAATATAAAAAAGTTTATAAAAACCTAAAAAATGAATCAAATATAATAAAATATGAGAAATATACAATTTTTTTTTAAATACATAATTAATATTTAGGTAAAGAAAAACAAATATTAAAAATATCTGAAGTACGAGGGTTGTTCAATTAGTTTGGTAAATCGGTATGAAATAACGGTTATAAAAATTTTATATTTGGTTTTTATTTCTCTATTTAGTTTGTCGAACAAAAAATAATTCATGCAAATCAATTGTTTCGTTTAATTTCGGAGAGCGATTTAATGAACACCTATTTTGAAGGACTTGTTTTAACATATTTTATTATCTTACCGCAGAGATTATTTAACATAAATTTGTAGTTTTATAACTAGTTTTATGATAGAACTGTTATTTTTATATATTGAGTGCTGGGATGCTTTGAGACGTATGCATTTTTAAAGTAATTTATATTCGTGTAGGAATCGGTAAAAGTAAGCTTAATACTAAAATTTGAATTGATATCATATGCAATGTCCTGTATTGTTAAACTTAACAAATAGGAGATTTAGCCTCACTTGCTCAGTCTCACAACAAGTGTATTTTCTGATCACAATTTTAATTGACTGCTTCGTGTAAAGGCAACAAAAAATCAAACTATCGACAATTGGCCTAATTGTTCAAAACATTAAGCAACACTGACTATTCAACATATACAGTTCTTTATTACAAACGTTCGCCTTTACAAATTAGGTTTTTTGTTGTTGCTACTGCTTTTCATAAAGCTATACATTGTGTATAGCATGAACATGTTCTTTCCCATCTCAAATCCATCACAAAAATATGCTTTATCGAGAGAGATGAATTTGATTAATTTGGCACATGAGAATATTAATAAGCACTTCGACACCATTTTGAAGGTGATATATTTTCGATACGTGATTTTCTATTACATGTACTGCTGTTTTTCACATTTTCATTTATGTCATATATTTACCTTGAACATTTTTTTTTGAAAGTGTATAAATAGACGAATATTAATTTGCGTTCGGTACATGAACGCAAAAGGTCTTCATATGATATATGATTAATTTTCTAAAGTAGAATTTTTAAGTTTTCATTTAAAAATATTTACCTAATTTTTAAAATCCATTCCTCACTTTTGCTTTATTTATGATATAGTATTAAAAAAATATAATAAGATTTCGTAAATCAGCTTAAATATCATATATGTAGAAAATCAACAATAGGAAAAGATTACGGATTTTTTATAACCCTCCAAACCATTTACCACTTTCCCATGCATAATATATTTTTCTCCTTATACGTTAAGCTAATTAATACCATCATTGAATATTAATAATGGAAAAAAGCACATTAAAAACAACAACTACACTAAACTTTATATGAGAATAAAAACTACAACAACAGGAACGAATTTTTGGTTATATTAAAACAAGAAAGAAGTAAAAAGAAATTGATTTTCAACCCTTCTCACCAGAAAGCACATCGTACAGCACAGTCATAAATTGGTGTTGTAATTTTCACTTGTACACATCTACATATTTATATATGGAGCTATAAAAGAGGTGAGCATAATATAAATAATACATGAGCGTATAATGTGGCGTGTGTGTGTGTACACAAAATGTGTAGTAGTGTATAGATGAACGAAAGAAACGGAAAAATGGATATATGCGGGGGCAAAATGGTGGGAAAAAATATTAATTTTCCAATTGATGGGTGTTTAGTTCTTTTCTGCCTTTTTGTTGGTTGGTTATGTTATGCTGGCGCTATTTTTTTTAAATATTGTATAATAAAATAAATTCACTTAGATTTCAACATAATTTTTCAAGTTTTGCTTTCGTATTTTTTTTTTCTCTCTGTTAAGACACCCGGTTGTCTTGGGAATTATTGTGTATGCGATGTATGTGAGATACACTTTTCTATCTCTAATGCTGGATGAGTTATGAAGATAGTTTTATGAAGAAATTTGTATTATGAAATTAAAAAAAAATGTGTAGATGTTTATGGTTTGGTAAGATATAGTTAGATTAAATGTTGGAGATTGTTGAAAAAGCTTTTGAGTTATAAGTGGGTTGAAACCGTGTAAGTTTGAGACTCACAATACAGATGAGATTGCATTTACACAAATATTTTCTCGTCCAAGATTTGTATCAATATACTGAGACTACAGATTAATTCGGTCCGTTTTCAAAAGGTTGCTCTAACAATAATAAATTTTTTATATTCATAGCTGAATTCAGTTTTTTCATACAGATTATACATCTGCCGTAAACATTCAGTTTGTATTGCTTTGACTTTCATACAAAACGTGTTTTTTACGGTGTTGAATATATCGGTTTGAGGAGCAAACGCATGAGGAGCTTGCCGGTACACAAAAGTGACCCATCAAACAGTTTCCGTATGATTGAAATGTATGGGCATGATTCAAAAGCAAGGCAATTGTATCCCTTACGAATTAAAACCACGAAACGTGGAAATGTGATGTTTTTCTTGTGAACAGTTGTTTCAAAGGCAAACATAAAAGGGTTTTTTATTTCTAATAGTGACTGGTGACGAAAAGTAGATCTTCCACGATAACCCCAAAAGAAAAAATACTACTCTTTGCCCGAAGGTTATGCTGTGCATCTGGTAAGACCAAAGAGGCGTTGTGTACTACGAGCTGCTACAACCTGGAAATTCCATTACAGCCTAGCGGTACAGACCGGAATATGAAAAAAGACCGGAATATATGAGCAAAGGCGTGATAAAGTTATTATTCTGCATGACAACGCTCGGCCTTAGGCTGCAAAAGTCGTAAAAAAAGATTTGGAAACGCTCAAGTGGGATATTTTACCGCACCGCCCGCTGCATTCTCCGGATATTATTCATTCTGATTACTGATTGTTTCGACGGATGCTACATGATGTGGCAGGTCACCGGTTCACTTCTTTTGAAGAAATTGATAATTGGCATCAAACTTGGATCGTCTCAAAGGACGAAACGTTTTTCTGAGATGGAATTCTAAAATGGTCTGAGGGGTGGGAAAAAGTTCAAACAGAGAGGGAAATGTTGAAATCATGAGAAGAGGTCTCCCACTATTCATGCTAACCTTCGACAACTAAGAAAAAATCGAAAGTATCTATAACATTAAGGCTATCCTCAACCTCAGAGTTAAAATAGAAACACCGAAAAAGGTCATTCGGCTAATACCTCAATGTAAAAACTGCCAAGATTAGAATCATACACAAAAGTACTGCCATCATCAAGCAAGATGTGTTAAATGTGCAGGAAAACACGCAGGAAACGACTGCACAGTTCCCCGAATTACAACACCGAAGTGTATCAACTGTAATGGCAAGCATCCAGCCAACTACAGAGGATGCGAAGTAGCAGTAGAACTACAAAAAATGAGAGATAAATTACGCAAACCAGATATACTAAGAAATGTACAATTTATAAAAAACCCACGGAACTTAAATCGTCAACTGCTAATTTTAACATTCAAAGAGAGTGAGTAAATGAAAACGTTACTTATGCACAAATAGTTCGGCAATCAGAGCAGAAACAGTAACAAGTGGATCTCGTTTTACAGGACATACTGAGAAATCTAGAGAATCTCAACAAAAGACTTATGTCACAGGAAATGAGTCTGCAGAACACACTAGAAGAAATGAAATAACAAACTAGTTTCAATAAAAAAGTAGAAGAAAAACTTGATCGAGTGTATTAAAATATAAATTATGTAAAATCGAATTATAAACCAAAGAAATGAATAAAACATTACGAATTGTAACCTGGAATGCAAATGGGCTCTTCCACCACATTCAAGAATTAGATATATTTTTATGTAAAATAAAAGGATATAGTTGCTACCATGCATTATATCCAGAGAACACAGCTAGACGTGGATCAGCTATCATCATAAAAGATTATATAAAACATAACGAAGTACTTAAAGTTGAAAAGCTTTCCATGCAAGTCACAACAAACAAAATACAATCAAACAATAGTAAAACGTATAGTATCTCAGAGGGCAGTATATTGCCCTCCAAGATACAATCTCAAACAAACATAATATAACAACAAACAAATTATACTAATCTTTTCAAAACACTAGGAAGTGTCTTTTAAATTGGAGGGGAGTATAATGCAAAAAAACACATATTGAGGATCACGGTTAACGACTGCTAAAGGAAAAGAACTGTTCGCGCCAAGCAAACAACTAAAACACGAGTTTCACTCAGGCGGTACACCAACCTATTGGCCTACGGATATCAGTAAGACTCCAGATCTTATAGACTTCTTTATTACAAGAGAAATTTCAGATAATTATATTCATATAGAGAACAGTGAAAGTATATCATCAGATCATTCACCAGTTATTATAATACTTAGCTAAACAATTATTATGAAAGAGAGCAACCCGAAATTAACGAGCTTCAAAACCAATTGGGATCTCTTCCAAACACAGTTAACAGAAAGAATTAGTCTGCAGAACCCAATACAGGGACCAGCCCAAATAGAAGACGAACTAGATAAACTCATCCATAATATCCAAAGTGCTGCATGGGAAAGTACTCCTAAGAATAGTAAGGAAATGAAGCGCAATACTAGCTATCCAGAGTAAGTGAGAGAATATCTTAAAAATAAAAGAAAAGCACGGAAGAGTTTGCAAAAACATCGAAACCCGGAAAACAAGAGGGTATTTAACCATTTGTGTAACAAATTAAAATACTTCATAAAAGACATTAAAAAACAGTCAGTTAATAAATACCTCTGCACTCTAACTGAGCAAAAAGAAACTGATTATTCATTATGGAAAGCAACTAAGAATCTTAAAAGACCCAAACTTCAGGTTCCTCCAATTAAAAATAAAGAAAATTGGGCCCGGAATGATAAACAGAAAACAGATTTGTTTGCAAATCACCTTGAAGAAACATTCCAACCTTACCCCAAACAAACGGAAGTGGAAAATATCACCCCGATAAATTAACAGGATGAACTAAAAATTACACTTGTAACATTGTAAGAACTAAAATGGGAAATCAAGAATAATCGGAATGTGTATAAGACTCCAGGATATGATCTTATAACGGGTCAGATAATAAAAGTGTTAGAAAGCGTTGAGAAAACTAGTGCATATAATTAATGCAGCATTTCGACTAAGATATGTACCAAGACAATGGAAAGTTGCAGAAGTAATTATGATACTTAAGCCGAATAAACCTCCGAATGATAAAGCTTCATATAGGCCAATTTCTCTGCTACCAACATTATCGAAACTATTTGAAAAGGTTTTTCTTAAAAGACTAAAACAAATTATCGAAGAAAGGAATCTTATCCCTTCACATCAGTTTGGATTTAGGGAAAAACATTCTACGATAGAACAAGTAGTGCAAGCATTGGATAAAGTATGGCACCAGGGCTTAAAATTCAAACTTCAACGAAATCTTCCGGAACAATTTTTTCAAATTCAGAGAGGCACTTCCTTGTAAAGTATGAGAATGAATACTCCCAACTAAAAAGAATAACAGCAGGAGTGCCACAAGGGAGTGTTCTTGCGCCAATCCTCTATGTCCTACATACTAGAGATATACCAACTACAGAAGAAACAATAGCGACTTTTACCGATGACACCGCAATACATGCAACAACAAAAAACGTCAATGACTCCGCTAGTAAATTACAGAAGGCTACTAACCAGATATGTAATTGGACAAAGAAATGGCGAATCAAATTAAATGAAGCAAAATCAATCCAAGTCAACTTTACAAATCTAAAAGTTAATCATATACCAATAATTATAAACTCGATTACCGCATGCAAACACTGCTAAATATCTTGGCATGACTTTAGATGCTAAACTTAGATGGAAGGAACACATAAAAATGGAGAGAGAAGAACTAAACATAAAATTTAGAAAAATGCATTGGCTCTTAGGGAGACAATCTGAACTAGCGATCCATAACAAACTGCTGCTACACAAACAAATCCTGAAACCTGTATGGACATATGGTAGCCACCTCTATGGTTGTGCCAAGAAGACAAATATCAAAATCATTGTATTGTTAATGCACCGTGGTACATTTGAAACGACAACCTCCATAGAGATCTAAAGATCGAGCTTGTCGTAAGCATCATGCAACAAAACACCTACACCGTCTGCTCCGGCATGCAAATCTGAAAATACGCTGTATGCTGACCACTACAAAAACAAAAAGACTGCAAAGAACCAAACCACTGGACTTATCGCGACCAGGAGGTCAGTAGACATACTGTGGTGAAAAATCTAAGGAGGAGTTACACGAAACTGGGGATAATCACTTGATTACGCCGACTAATCAAAATACTTTATTATGCAATGTAAATTACTAAATGAATGCAAGACTCAGTCGTAATATAAATAAATAAATAAAATTTTATTTAAAAAAAATATATATATTTATTTTAAAATATTTAAAATAAACCTAATAAATTAAGAGTTATGTTAATTCCGCTTAATACAGGTATTATTTTGATATGCACCAACACATATAAACGTTTAGCATAGATTTAGTACTCATAGATTTAGTAGAACTGCACACTGTTATATAAATATGTGAAGTTTTTGCTAATTTTTTACTAGCAAAACTTTAGCAGTATCTTCACATGCATCAAAGGCAGCTCAATTTCAGAATTTCGTTTTAAAAACACTCTTTCCGGTTTATATCATCTCTGAAACATCATTCAACGATAAAATCTTGAGTTCGGATTTCTTCCGTAGTCAATATGTGATTGCTCACCCCAAACAAGCATAAAAAATCCGGTGGCAGAGTACTCATAGCCGTTGATATATCACTACCTAATGAATTGGTAGATTTAACGAATCCATCGATCGAGGATTTATGTGTTAAAATTGTCATCAATAATAAAACAGAACGAGTTTACGTGACGTATATTCCACCTGTATATTCCACCTGATTCACCTACATCATCGTATTGTGGATTACAATCTCTCAAATATTAGTTGGACTTATGATGAAGAAAGCAACGAGATTATGCATGTAAACGTGAATTCGGATAATGAGTACCTATTCGTCGGCACCATATTTGACTCAAACTTCAGTCAAATCTGCGAATTAAAAAATGGTCAAGACCGAACCTTGGACCTTAATTTTACTAACGAACCAGTTTTATTAAAAACAGAATATTCACCACAAAGCAATAGAAATAATATTGGAAGTCAATGTGAATAACAGGTTAAAAAAGACGGGAAAGGTTCGGAGCCGAACTCTATAAGCATTTTTGTTGCCTATAAAATATAAGAAAATAGCTTTTCCACAAAAAATAATCACAAACCACCACACCTAAACATTATTAACACCCCATCCACTATTAAATTCAAACCCCCAAAACCCATCACACCAGCACCACCCATATCATCACCCTTTAACACTTCCATACCCACTCCCATACCACCCACACAAACCCTCATCCACCAAATCCCAAATTCCCACACCAAACCCAAAACACCTCATCCCACCCCTCCACCACCCATACCATCACTCCTACCACCCCCATAACCACACCACCTATACAAACCCTCATCTACAAGAGATATATTTTTATTCCACATTCACATGCTCTATGAAACCAAAATAGAATATAAAATAAAAAAAAAATTCTATCAATTTTATGGAGGGGGGTTAACAAAACTCTACATATCTACGAACACCTTAAACTCAGAAATGTCCAAAACAATAGGGCTCATTCCCATGAATTGTTTAAACTTTTAGTCAAAAAATTAAGTTGATTTCTCTATGTGTTCTCAAGTTATCGTGCACACAGACGGACAGACGGCAAACCGAAACCATATAGCATTTTTTTTAACAAATATGCTTAAAAATTACCAAAACCGGAAAACATACTACAACTTCAAAAAGGCCAATTCGAATAGCTTACAACAATATTTTGAGCAAATAAATTAGAATGCCGAGTTTTACAGCGCGATGACATAGATGAAAACGTGGAAATTTTGTAGGACAAGAGAAAAACCACAAATTGTGTTCCTAGGATAGTAAACAGAAGTTTATTGCATATAACCAAAATTTTGAATCTTATTTTGAACTGAGATATACAGAAGCTATATTCGTACTCTAAAGGATAAAATAAAAGGCGATCCCAGGCACTTTTGGAATTTTTTAAACAAAACGCGAGACTGATGGTTACCCAGGCTGGATGAAATTTAATGAACAAAAGTCTTGTAACCAACATGTATGCTGAGTTTTTCCAATCTGTTTATAAAGTAAAAGACATTGATAATTATAGAGATACAACCACTAGTGAATATAGTACATTCATTCGGCTTCGGAGAAGGATATGGTTCTGATGGTATTCCGGCTTCATTTTTAAAAAAATCTAAAAATTTGACTAAGCATTTTCTTCAATCAGTCATTAAAATTGACAACTTTTTTACAAAAGTGGATAATAACTAGAGTGACGCCTATTTTCAAGCTTTGTTCACAAGTCGGATGGAAATCCGAGATTTAAAATCCCACCATTTTAACCAATCAAATCTCACAAATTATGCAAAATACACGCCCCCTTTCATTCCAAAAAGTAGAAAAATTGCAACTTTTGAGCAAAAATTCTGCAGACGACCAACTTAACAAATCAAAACTAATTATTCAGCTACATTTTGTAGATCATTATACTTTTTTTACTCATTTTTTTGTGTGTTGTAGTGAGTACTTCGTAATGACATTTGTTTTTTTTGTATTGTAAAACAGTTCTACTAAATTTTTGATATAGTGTGTGAAACAGCAATGAGAGTATCGTCGTCAAATCGTCTTTTAATTGGTGAACTGATTTTGTTTCGAATTTTGTGGCCTTGGCTTACTTGGAATATTGTTTATAAACTAACAGGAAATGCGGAAAAGTTCAATGAAACTATAGGTCCGGTGCATAATTTTACGCACGAGATCATTAAACAGAGACGTGAAATATTTCAATCGAATAAAACTCGGAATCAATTTGACAATACGGAAAATATGTAGGTATTTTTATAATTTACAATATGTATATACAATTCAAATTATCTATTCTTATTATTTTTTAGATTCGGGACAAAAAAATTACGATATGTATGATGGACACTTTGTTGGACGCGGAAGCTCGAGGTCAACAAATAGATAATGAAGGGATTCGAGAAGAAGTTGACATATTCATGTAACACCATCGCAACTGCATTACCGTTTACGTGATTTCTATTGGCCGAGAATCCTTATACTCAGGAAAATCTACGAGGAAATTCGAGAATCCGCAGATGTAAAAAATATCGATGAAGCGACAATGAACGATTTTAATGAATTGAATTACTTGGATCGCGTAATCAAAGAAAGTTTACGAATTTTTCCACCGGTCGCATTCATTTCGAGTACTCTACTGAGAAAGTTCAATTCAGTAAGCGCTTACCTATTTCAACATTAAATCTAAGCTCTAACATACATACTTTAAAGTTCCAGATTATCTTATGCTTCCAACCAATACAGTAATCAAAATTCACATTTTCGATGTACATCGTGATGACAGTCAATTTCCAGATCCAGAGCGATTTCATCCAGATCGATTTTTAACCGGAGGAAATCGCAAAACGGCATCCATTTGTGTACATACCATTTAGTACTGGTCAACGAAATTGTATTGGGCAGAAATTTGTGCTTTTAGAAATTAAAACGCTGCTGGTTAAGTTAATTTTAAATTTTCAATTGGAACAAGTGACAAAACGTGATGAGCTTATATTTATTGTAGATTTAGTGTTAAGGACGAAAAATTCTATTTTGGTTAAATTTAATTTAAGAAAATATTAAAAACTAGATTTTATAAATCTTTCACTTTAAAACTTAAAAGTTTTCCACTCGACATAAAATGTATCGATAATAGTTTTTTTTTTGCTGAAAATGTTTACTAACTTGAGCTAATTTTTGTAGCATAGGGTCCCAGCAGTTTTGACGTGTAGGACACATGCAAATGCTTGAAAATGCTTCGGTACGTGCATCGAGAAACAGTATTCACTTATTCATTCAAGTTGATCTCAAAAGAGTGGTGATCGAAATCATTCCAATAACAATCTCCATTGAGTGGATGTCAGTCAGTTTTGAAAATTTCCGTTACAAATTGTTCAAAATTTCGTAAACTTATTGAACAAACCAAATGAAGGTGAAAATTCGAGTCAACAGGAAGTCTTCGTTTGAGGAAATACGTTCGAGTGATAATGTGGTCAAGCCCAAACAGGAACGATTGGTGTTGTATCAAGGTGGAACTTTGCAACCCAAACCAACACAAGAATTTGCTCAGCCGTCGAATTGGATGGCCGACAATTGTATTATTCGGGGGCCAGTGCGTGATAAATTGAACGTTAATTTGTAATTTGTGTACGTTCAGACTTAATTACCTATCTAAACTGAGTTACGGAAAACAACAAAACTCGACTATTGTTTGTCTTGAAAAGACATTTTTTATAACTTAATTACAGATTTCAAAAATACCCGAAATTAATATAAAATATTTAAAAGAAAAAAAAATTTCAAAACTAAAACAAAATGACGCGAAATTTATATCGAAAAATTTATGAAAAGAAAAATGAATAAAAAACTGAGAAACTATAATGACGTGAAATTTACGAAAAATGAATGAAAAGCAAAAAGAATTTATTAAAACTGAAATACTAATATGATAAACGAAACGATTTTTTATTTAAAATGCCAGAAAAATTTATAAAACACAAAAATACGAAGAAGACGATAATCACTGTAATTAAGCCAAGCGTAATTAAAAATAAATTTGTATTTTGACAGCTATGTCACAAAAAATAGACCAAATATATAGAGCAAAAAACATAACAAAAATTAAAAAAAATCTCGGATGTGGGATTTTGGGATTTCCATCCGTCTTGTGAACACAGCTTCAAAACTGGGGCTAGAAATCATGTTTCTTGACGTTTTCAAGTTCGGATTTTCCAGCCAGTTCGTAGCCTGGCTCAAACCTTATTTGAGTGATCGCATCCAATATATTCAAATAGGAGATAAAACATCGAATGAAATACAAGCAACCTCGGATGTACCACAAGGCTCTCACGTTGGCACATGGATTTTCACAATCTTCATTTATGGTATTACTGAAGAGATAAAGCATTCCAATATCCTGTTGTTCGCAGATGATCGCAACATTTAAAAAGCCATCGAGTCAGTCGACGATACCAATAAACTACAGGAAGTTATTGACAACCAAGCGTCATGGTGTGAGTTTAAGCGCAAATTTCTATCATTTCACCGAAAAATCAACCCTGTTACACAAGGCTACAAGATAAATGGTGTACTTCTTCAGGTAGTACTTGAGACTAAAGATCTAGGGGTTACTTTTGTTAAAAACATGAGCTTTATTAAGCAGATTGATGAAGCATCATCGCTAGAGCAAACTCTATGCTCGATTTTGTCAAACGTCGGACGGGTGACAATTTTGCTGCGGAACCAATTAAGATTCTTGTGCAAATATTGCAAGTATTATAAAATAAGATGTGGTTTTCCGCAATGTGGGTGTTAGTACCCACACTACTACATTATACGGTGATATGGTTGAGCCGGTTAAATAGAGTGTGTACTTTAACTAATTGTTGATCAAAATGCGCGATGCGCTGGTGCCGGCGATGTGGTTTTCGGCGGTGTGGGTGTTGGCGAATTGTGTGCCGGCGATGTGGCTTGACGGCGATATGGGCGGGTTCCCATGTAAACATAAGTAATGAGCAACAAGTAATTAGGCAATCATAATGAGGAAGAATTTATGTGGAATTGGTAAAATTTTTGGATTCTAAACAATTTCAGATCAATTTAAACATAAAATAGATTTTGAATATATGTATGTATATGTACAGGGTGTATCAATTTTCATCTCAGTTTATAAATCTCGTATTAAAAAGATTTTCCAAAAGTGACATTATACAAAGAGACAAAATCTTTATAATTCATAACATGCTGAATAATTTAGAATTATAAGTACAAATACCATTAAGATTTTCTGTTTTCTATTTGCTTTATACGACATAAACTGTATGTATAGTGTAGTCAAGAAACTATCTACCACAATTTCTCTCAAGTAAAATAAAAACAAAACATTTTTTATTTGGCATATTCCCAAAACACAATATTTATGTACATTTATGTCTTGAAAATGACTCTGTCGATGTATGAATAACATCTTATAATTCTACTTTAAATTGGTGCCATAATCTGATATGTTATATGTTGTCTTTCTATGTACTCGTATATGTACATTCCAGAGTATCATCTTCTAAAAGATACAGAACTTTTTACTCCTCTTCTTCATCTCATTTAAATCTTTTTCTTTATTTTAAACATTATCCATGTGGATGTGAGCAGATTTTCTTCGTTCATTTCCGTCGTCTTTTAATAATAATGATAATAATAATAATAACAAGAAAATGTAAAATAACAGACAGACATTTATAAATAAGATATGGGAATTGGATAAATGGAAAATCCATTTTCAAGACTGCAAAATGTATATAAAAAAAAAAAATATGGGAAAATTATATAAAAATATTTTCTTTGAGTGTTCCAATGTTAAATGGAAATTGTAGAAGCTTTTAGTGTTAGAAAATTAAGAAACGAAATGAACTGTGCAGTACCCATTCCTTCACATTCAAAGAAAAATTCATAAATTTTTCACTTAACGTTTCATTCAATTTAAGGCATTTTTTATTTTCTGTTTATGCTTAATTGTTATCACTTTATATTATTACGAGTACTTTACTTTGCACATACCATTCACACGCTCACATCATATCCTTTACGATGATACATCATAACAGGTAGAAAAATTATCTTTATTTTCGTTTTTCTGTAAATTATTCAACATATTTTCGAAACCTTCGTCAATAATATGAATGACGATGGGGGAATGAGAAACCGAAAATGAAAATAACTATTTTTCATTTTTGGGTTAAAATACCAAGGAACGCAGTTACAAAAAGCGATATCATACTAAATGTTTTTTTTTTTGCTGTTGGTGTGCTGGATGTGCTGTACGGTTTTATAGTTAACAAATTATCATAACAATTGTGGAAAAATATTTTAATAAAATTTTTAGAATATGACAGGCTTGACGTATTCAGTAAGAGCTGTATTCAAACTTAAAATGTGGCCTGTAAATGTGGTTAACACTTAGGCCAATTTTGGCGCATTGTGATACCACGCATTCACGCCACATCATTCACCCATTGACCTATTCACCTGCTATCACAACTACAGTATACCACCTGCACATTGCAAGCTCCATGTCAACCTGGACATTAACGTGAATCGTCAGTCGGCGCTGAATTCTGCACTAAATCAGTAATCGATGATGAATCGATGTTAAATATTCGATGTAATCGATGATGAAAATTCGATTTGAATCTAGCTTCTAATGGGATTCGAACCCAGTACCTCCCGGCCCAAGTGCTGAAACTTTAACCGCTGCACCACTTGTTCGGTTCATAAATTATTTTAAAAATTGAAGTATACAATTTTATTTAACATGAATATCATAGAACACCAAACTCAGTTCTCAAACTAATTTAATCTGTCTTGTATCTCTGACTTAGTATAGTCTCCTTTTAAGACATATTCAAAAAATGTAAAACCCCTTATTTAAAGGTATTTCACGAGGAGCAGAACCTAGTTTTAATTTTACAAATTGGTTTAAATTTATTGAAATATTTGGGCTTGTGATTAAATTTTATGTGGATCACAGTAAATTTGTTGTTTTTGTCAAAAATAGTTGTTGTTTTTGTGAGAATAAATATGGCCGATAGTCACCAGGAGTTTACAAGGAGCAAAACCTTAATTTAAATTTACAAAGTGGTTTAAATTAGTTCAAATGTTTGGGTTTGTTATTGAATTTTATGTGAATCACAGTAAATTTATTGTATTTGTCAAAAACAGTTGTTGTTGTCAAAATAAACATGGCCGATAATAACCAAGAATTTACGTATCGAGGAGCAGAACCTAAATTTAATTTTACAAAGTGGTTTAAATTAATTCAAATTTTTGTGCTTGTGGTTGAATTTTTTGTGAACCACAGTTAATTAGTTGTTTTTGTCAAAACAGTTGTTGTTGTTGTCAAAATAAACATGGCCGATAATAACCCAACATTTATGTAACGATGAGCAGAACCTAAATTTAATTTTACAAATTGGTTTAAATTAATTCAAATTTTTTGGTTTGTTATTGAATTTTATTTGAATCACAGTTAATTTGTTGTATTTGTCAAGAATAATTGTTGTTGTCAAAACAAACATGGCCAACAATGATTCGGAATTTACTTACCGAAAGGTCAGCGACCCAATTCTTAAATAATCTATTTAAATTTCTTAAAATTGAGTTTGGAAATTGAGTGAAATTCAAATTTTTTTAAGCAATATTATTTCGGCCTCAACCTAAGGCACAGAGGTGATCGAAGTAGTTTTGAATTAACATTTTATGTATAAAACCAATTTTACTTAGCCATGAACTGAAAAGTCTCTAAAATATCTAAAAAGAAGGTGAATATCATCGAGTAAATTTGAAAAATTCATAAAAATTTGAATTTAAGGTATCACGGACCGCACAAAAAGACTAAGGTAGAAATATACTCAAAAACATTTGACTGGAAATAACGAGTTTCATTCAAAATATCTATAATTTACCTAAATTTGACCTCTCTATAGTCCGGGCGGATTGACCGTTCGGAGCTCTATACTCGCAGCTTTTCCATAAATTTGGAGATTTTTTACATATAATATTTGGATGAAATTTTTATACCGAAAATGCCAGCTTCTATATAAGCGTTTTAAATTTGTGCAGTTATGTTGATAAATATTTATAACGTTTATTGACAAAAATGACAAAAAGTAAAAAATTCAAATAAAGCTCAAAATTTAACTTTCCATAGGAGCTGACCTTGTTGGTTTCCGAAAGTTCGAGCAGTAATTGAATATCTTTATACATAAAAATGGTGTAAAAACTGTATGTGCGCGCATCAGATGAGAACGGTTGAATCGATTTTGCTCAATCTTTTTTTGGTATGTTCGTAATTATCAGGAGATGGTTCTTACGAAAGAAAATTATAAAAAAATCCACCGGAAAAGTCAGAAAACCCGAAAAACCGAATAAAAAGCTTTTTTGTTTGAATTTTGCATATGAACATTCTTTACATGACAGGTGGCGCAGTGGTTAAAGCTGCGACGCTTGGGGTGGGAGGTACTGAATTCGAATCTGACCGGAGACTACGTGCAAATTAGTATTTAGTTTTTTTGTCTAATCTATTTATTTTATATATTTATTTAATCTATCTATATAAAAATCAAATGCCGTGCAGTACCGATCTGGATGATTATTTTTTTGCTTTGGAAAAACCCAAAGCAAAATCCAGAAACTCGAAAAAATCAGAAAATCGAAGAAAATTCGCCAAAACCCAAAGGAAAACCGAAAAATCAAAAAACATCGGAAAATTGAAAATTGCGTTTTCTATATACGCATTTTGTATGGAAATACAACACCAACAATGAAAATTGTATTTCGACAATGATCATTCATTTATATAGCCACTTCGGATTATTTTCAATAGATGGCGATGGTGGCGGACTACTATAAATATAAGTTGTGTAGAATTTTGGCAATCTAGGTACAACATTAAAATCATAATTGCCTACATTATAGCATATATGTCAAATAATTGTAAAAAATAACATAAAAATTCTTTTTGCATCAATCATCAAAGCAGCAACATCAAAAATTATTAATAAGAAATGCGGTGAACGTCGACTTGAATCGCGCTTTCATTTATGACTGCGCATTGTCTGCCGTGTGCCGTGATTGTCAAGCATTGAAGTTGCAAACAGAAACATCAGGGCTATGCTGTGCCGGTGGCAAAGTTAAATTGCCGGTTTTGAATTCGCCAATGGGGTCATTGCGTACATATCTTTATGGAGATATAGCATTATCTAGACATTTTCTCGCAAACGCGCAACAGTTCAATCAATGCTTTAACATGACGTCATTTGGAACCGATGTTGTTATCCGTCAACCCCGCTGCAATTCCACCTATAAGGTAATGACTTTGTTAAGCAGATGGGTTTCAGACAGCCGCGTTGCTGGATGTACTCAGTAGAATGGCAGAAGTGTGGTTTACCACATGCACACATTCTCCTGTGGTTAATTGAGAAAATTAAACCAGACAAAATCTATTCAATCATCAGCGACGAAATACCAGATTCAGAACCCGACCCGGAGTTGTTTGAGGAGATCACAATCCAGATTCACCGTGTATGGCCAATGGGAAATACACAAAACAATATTCGCGTCCGTTGCTGTCATACACAATTGGTAGAAACGACGGTCATCCACTCTATCGGCGTTGTTCATCCGAAGATGGTGGCAGAACAGTCACGGTGACGGTGAAAGGAAAAGATGTCATGGTCGATAATCGCTGGGTTGTTCCGTATTGGAAGCGTTTATCGAAAACATTCGCAACACATTGCAATGTTGAGTACTGTAACTCCATTAAGTCCATTAAATATGTCTGCAAATACGTGAACAAAGGTAGCGTACCTGGCAGTGTTCGGCATTGCTGCTCCGGTTGCAAATGACGAAATGTCAAGATTCCAATTGGGGCCTTATGTCAATTGAAACGAGGCCATCTGGCGTATTTTCTCATTTGAATTACACCAACGTCATCCCTCTGTCCAACATTTGTGGGTGCACTTAGAGAATGTACAACGTGGCTATTTCACCGAAGATAATGCAGCACAACGACAACCAGCTACAACACTCACGAATTTCAGAGCTTCAACGACGAAAGAAAAGTCAACCTGTTGCAGGATACGTCAATGTGTATTCGGATGATGCGATTGGCCCTGTATACACCGTTCATCCACGATAAGACGAATGCTTGTACCTTCGTTTGTTTTTATTCCATGTTCGTGGTCCTACTTCATTTGGATTGCTTCGTACTATACGTGGTGTGCTGTGCACCACTTATCGCGAAGCTTGCCAATGTCTGAATTTGCTGGAAAACGACTCCTTATGGGACTCAGCATTCGTCGAAGCCACTGTTTCTGTGCCGACAAATCAAACTCGTGCATTGTGTGCGATGATCATAGCGACGTGTCATCCATCGAATGCATTAGAATTGTGGAACAAATACAAGGATGAGGTGGCTGACGACATTTTTCATCTAGTTTGCACTGCAAAGCTTTGATCATGATCGAAGACATGTGCGTGTTTTTGTGCGGCAGCTTTTTGTCGAAATTGGGCATGCCAGTACCAATTCGTTCGATACACGAATTGAGTGAATTGAAACGAGAGCAAGTATACGATCGAGATTCAATGAGCCAAATAGTGCGAACAAATTTCCCATTTTTGAATGCACAGCAAAAGAACGTGTACGATGCATTGATGAAGGCAGGTGACGAAAGAAACGGCGGAATATTTTTCCTCGATAATCGCGGTGGAACAGGCAAAACCTTTCTGATTTCATTGCTTTTGGCCAAAATTTGCTCGAGATCTGAAATGGCGGTAGCCGTTGCATTATCGGGAATTGCAGCAACGGACGCACACAAATGACAAGCAAGTGTGCATACTTGCCAAGAACGGCGATGGCCAGGGTATTACAAGAATGCAAAATCATCATCTTGGACGAGTGCACAATGGCACATGAACGATCGTTGGAAGCGTTTAATCGAACGATGAAGGATTTATGATGAGACTCAAGGCGTTTTGGTGGAGCGATGATTCTGCTGGCCAGCGATTTTCGTCAAACGCTGCCTGTCATTCCGAGATCAACAGAACTCAATGCATGTCTGAAATCGTCAAGTTTGTGGCGCTATGTGAAGAAGTTGCAGTTGACCGAGTTTTTGAATTCGCTTGATTTGCCGGGAATACCACAGCATAACCTAATGCTCAAGGTAGGATCTGTTATAATCATGCTGCGTAATCTGAACCCTCCGATATTGTGTAACGAAACGCGATTGGCTTTGAAGAAACTGATGAACAACGTGAAGCAAGGATCATCAAGGGAAATTTAAAGAAGAGGATGTTCTGTTTCCGAGAATTCCTCTGATTTCAACAGACATTCCGTTCAACTTCAAGCGCATTCAGTTCCCTGTTCGATTGGCGTTCGATATGATGTTTAACAAATCAGTTGTACGTCGCGTGTTCACGAGTAAGCAAACATTGTATTGATTGTATTGACATCGTCTATATTCCATTTAGTTCCACTCAAACAAAATACATTGAATTCCAACTGACTCAAATTCATTTCCACACCGAGAGGAAAAATCCAAAAAAAAAAACTAGATTTTTGATAGATGCCTGAGTTTGAATTGACATATCGTTCATTTTTCAATACATTATGCCGCCTTTATGGTTCGTTCGTTCGTTCTAATAATTTTTCGGCCAATCATATTGCTCAAAAATGACCATTTCTTTCTTCGGGATTTTTCTACAAGAAATGGTTGGACGAAAAAATGACCGAACGAACCAAACGATCGTAACTATATAAACCTGCCTTTAGTGTTGAATTCGATGAAAAAGTGAATGGAATGGCCACTCAACTCAATCGTCGTTTGAGAATAGAGTTGAGTTTTTTAAATTTTTTCTCTCATCAAAATTAATTTTTGTGAACCACGAATGAAAACGACATTTTCGTTAAACTTAAATTTGTTTGATCTATCATTTTTTTCAAATCTTCAAAATTTCAATAAGTAAACAACAATGTTTAGCTTCTAGAAACATTTCTGAATACAACTATTTTATCTTCGTATAGTAATAAAATAATTGAAAACGATATAAACCAAAACTTAATTATAATAAATAATTAATTAACAACTTTATGTCTAATAAAACATAAGAATAGTTTATCTGATTATTTCATTTTCATTTGCAAATGTAAGACGTAGTCAAAGATTATTTTATTATTAGGAAAAGAAGATGAAACCAACAAAATCATAAAGATCAATTAGAGATATGAATATTTGCTCCAGCACCAACAGCAACAACAATAGCAACCAAATTATTATATCAAAAAAAAAAAAAAATAACGTGATAATAAAAATGGTCCATAAACCAAAAGTAGTTTTCATGTTTTCATAGTGTGCTTTTTCATATTTTTATTTAGGACGATAATTATCTTAGTTTTTATATGCCATTGTTATTGTAATTATTACTATTATAATAATAATTATTATTTTTATGATTATTACAAATGAAAGAAAATTAAAATCATATATAATGAAAATAAAAACTTTATAATATTTTTATAATACGAAAATAAAATAATTTTTCCATTCCTCTTCTGTCTCGCACACAACAAAAGAAAAACAAAAGCATGAAAGTTTATTTTTTTTGCACACTAATAGTTTTATTACAACTTTTCTATTATTATTGTTATGATTATTTAAAGTTTACGATAGACGCATTCAGTGTTATCTTAATTTAAGCTTTTCTGCAATGTTATTGCTACGTTTTAATTTATACATTTAAAAAAAGTGTAATCGATGAATGTCGTTGTATAGTTAAATAGAAAATGAAAAACGGTATTTTAGTGGCAAACTGCTTGTATAAAATATGGAATGACTTTCGATTTAATTTTACTAGTTAAATAACAAAAAAGCTGTAAATGGTTAAGCTATCAAAAATTTAATTTTTTTTACCTCTTATGTGTATACTGTGTGGATATATAGTGCTAAAGTTTAGAATTAATAATTGGTAAACTAAACTTTCTTTCAAAAAATAAAAACTTTTGAGACAAAAATGTGTTAATTTGTTTTTGTGTTGTCGTAAATTTTTGAAACAAAACATTTTTTGTCTGATTATGTTTGAGGTTTCTATTTAAATATTGTCTGGCGACAAAGGTTGTGAACTTTTTTTTAAATAAATAATTAATTAATTAATTATATTTGATATAATATAATATATATTTTTAATTAATGTGCAGTTTCGATTTCTATTAATTATTGAATAAATATATTTCAAATAAAGCAAAATCATTAAACTATATTTTTATTATTTGTTTATTGAAACATTAAATTGCCCAACATAGGAACATATCCAATTTTGTTATTTGTAAAATTAAAATATTTATACAGTTTTCGAGATTTATGAAGATTTACCATTCGCTTTATCAGACGGATAAATGATCTGAACAAAACTTCATATTAAAGTTTTTTTCCATAACACGAGATCTGAAATGGGTATTAACGTGTCGTCTATACTAATTTTTACATAGTCGTGTCGACAACTTGTCGACAGTGTCGATTTATCGAATATTTTAGTTAGCCAGATTTTACTTTGTGTTTCACATCGATTTTTTCGACTGAATTACCGACTAAATTAAACCATTTTTAATAGATACAAGTAATTCGATAGTTCTTACTGTATGTACAAAACGTTCTGTACCTATTATTACGAGCTAATTTAGTTATAGTAGGAAATTTAAACAAATATACCGACGCGTGACACACGTAAATAAACGTCATGTTTGACGTATACTATAGCTATGTGCTTGATTGACATCAATGTTTTGCAATAAACCGACCAAATAATAATAAATTATTTATATTAATAAATGTTGCTCCATCCATATACCAATAGGCACCTATATAGCATTTAGTTTTTATCTGCAAACTTAGTTCAGATTTATCAATCGCTGATAACAAAACACGTATTGTGAAGATTGAAAAAATTTGAATTTATTTGGCGATTTTATATTGTATACTATATAAAAAGGATTTCTTTTTACCATCTGTGAACGACTGGCGTTGAACCAACCATCAATTAAGTCGGAAACTCATACAAGCAGGTATCAGGCACGGTGTTTCTGGATACAAAGTCACTGGCATCTTCTGACATGAGGTCAAAAAAGAATATGAAGTTGAATTCAACTTTAAATATTTTGTTCACTGAACTGACAAAATGTCAAAACATTGGCATTTATTTAACAGATGTACTCCCTGTAGAACATGCAATCCAGTTTTACATATAATTTATTCGAAAATGATGATTTTGGCTACAAACACTTCAAATTATTTTTTCTGTCGTCGCTGTTATATCACATGCGTCATGGTGTCACCGTGTAATTTTTTTCAGGTGTAAACATCATTAGGACCTTTCATTTTAATTTATTTCCAACCATGACATCTAACACCACGAAACGGTCAATTTTTAGAAATATTCAAAATTTGTGTGCGCGATATCCCTTTTTCAACCAAAAAAAATTAAAAAGTGTCTTAATTAAAGTCCAAACCACACAAATGTGCGAGTAAAAATTCATAGTATGTATAATGTCGTTTTTGATAAAAAATTTCGCTTGATTTGTAGTTCAACCAACATAATTGTGTGTATAGTTATAGTGTTTTTTTCGGACGAAAATAAGTTTAAAAGGAATGCGTAAATGTGTAAGTTGGGTCCAAACACATACAAAAATAAATTTTTGACATGGTACTTATGCCGTACTCGCACAATTGTGTTAGTAAAACATAAAAGGGATATATTCAATCGAGTTTTCCCGAGCTCCCCACATGAAAATTATCATGAAAATTTTTTTCACGTGAGAGCATCATTACGACCTTTCATTTGAATCTATTTCCAACCATGACACTTAAACGGTCGATTGTTAGAAATTTTCAAAATTTGTTTGTGCGATATATTCAATCAAATTTTTCCCAGCTCCCACATGAAAATTGACCTGAAATTTTATCCAGGTGTGAACATCATTTATACCTTTCATTTGGATCTATTTCCAACCATGAGACTTTAAACGGTCAATTTTGAGATATTTTCAAAATTTGTGTGTGCGATATATTCAATCAAGTTTTCCCGAGCTCCCCACATGGAAATTGACATGCAATTTTTTCTAGGAATGAACATCGTTAAGACCTTTCATTTGATTCTATTTCCAACCATGACACTTAAACGGTCAATTTTTAGAAAATTTTAAAATTAGTGTGTGCGATATATTCAATCGAGTTTTCCCGAGCTCCCCACATGGAAATTGACCTGAATTTTTTTCAGGTTTAAACATCATTAAGACCCTAACCAGATACATTTCATATTATATTTTCGGCTGATATAGCAAAGACACTATCTGCAGGCCGGTTATATATGCGATTTACTTTGCGTCTTTCATATTTTTTATAGTTGGCCCGAGTTTGGTATGCTTGGCCATGTTAAAACCTGTTATCGTTCCTGCCGCCTGGAGACGCATACTCGTCTACACATTACTTATTCGTTTGATGTTTATTCGACACAAATATAATTATATGAGCACAATAGACTAGTGTTATCTAAATAAAAATAATAAAAACATATATAATAATAATTTGTATTTAAATAACTACTAATGGTTTGCGAGTTAACTCTTGCTTTTCAGTCTCCTAGCCCCTATAAAAAGCTGTGAGATAACCTCATTAGCAATGTTAAAATTTAAAACCTGCCATTGGTTCCATATATCCTGCCAAGTTGCTGTGGACGCTTTCCGAATATCCATTTTCCGCATGCGCATGAAACATTTACTAAATCTATCCTAAGTGTAAACAATTTTTAGGAAAGATTTAGGAAAAAATTCACACTCCTACACACAGTCGTGCAATATTTACACGACATACATTTATTGCAATATATGCTATAGTGTTAGTGACATATAGTCTTATAAGTGAACATTTAGGCGAAACGATATTTTAGGGAAACTCCGGTTTAAAAAATATGGAAATTAGCAAATACAATGAATTATAAAATTTAAATTAAAGTTAAACACAAAAAAACATCTTCAACTAAACTCTGCTGGAGATTTTGCCAAGTGATCATCAACTCCACCATGTTTATCGGTTAGCCATATCAAATATCAATTTAATGTTTTGAAACATCATCCACCGCCAACTTTACTTTTTACCATTTCAATTTTATTGAATCATCAACCACCATCTAATTACAAATGGGGAAATAAAATATGATGATGGTGAAATAGAAGAACTGAAGTAAAAGTTCACTCAGATATGAGATTGGATTGTACATTAGACAGAATTTACACTCTTTATCTAAATAAAAACTAACTACAGATTAGAAACTGTAAGAAGGTATATAAAATGTCAATGTACATGTTTATTTTCAGAACTTTGTCATTGTTCTGGCATTGGCAAATATAGCCTCGAAACGTGTGAGTTATGATTTACAGAATTTTTGCAGTTCAAACCATCACTAATCGAGATTTTGTCCGGTTCTCATGGATCCCGTTACGTTTTCCAGGAAGATATATCAAATGTCAGAGTCCATGATAATTTTCACAATTTCGTCATAGTTCTGGCATACGCAATTATGGCCCCGAAACGTTTAAGTTATGATTTACAGAACTTCTGCAATTCAAACGATTACTAATCAAGATTTTGACCGGTTCTCATCGATTCCGTTATGTTTTCCAGAAATATATATCAAATATCATGTCAATGTTAAATTTTTATATTTTGTCATAGTTCTGGTATGGGCAAATACACGTACCGGGATCAATGAGAACCGGTCAAAATCTTGATTAGTAATCGTTTGAATTGCAGAAGTTCTGTAAATCATAACTTAAACGTTTCGGGGCCATAATTGCGTATGCCAGAACTAAAACGAAATTCTGAAAATTATCATAGGCGTTGACATTTTATATAGCTTCCTGGAAAACATAACGGAATCGATCAGAAACAGGCAAAATCACGATTAGTAATCGGTTGAATTGCAAAAATTCTGTAAATAATAGCTCACACGTTTCGAGGCCATATTTGCCTATGCCAGAACTATGACAAAATTGTGAAAATTTACATTGACATTGATATTAGATATATCTTCCTGTAAAATATAACGGAATCGATGAGAACCGTGCAAAATCTCGATTGGTAATCGTTTGAATTGTAAAAATTTGTAAATCATAACTCACACGTTTCGGGGCGATGTTTGCCTGTCACAGAACTATGACGAAGTTCTAAAAATTATCATGTACTTTGACATTTGATATATCTTTCTAGAAAGCATAACGGGATCGATGAGAACCGGGCAAAATCTTGATTAGTAATCGTTTGAATTGCAAAAATACGGTAAATTTCAAAAATTTGCAAATTTGCCTATGCCAGAACTGCCAGAAATTCTGAAAATTAACATGGATATTCTCATTTTATATAGAAATAACATAAAATTATGGTGAGATTGATGACCAATTCCTTAAATTTCGACTAGTGTATCTGTGAAATCTACAAAATTCATTAAACTGCTATTTAATTTTAAGTTTATAGTTTCTATATATAGTATAATGTTTTTACATGACATTATCAATTGTTTTGGTATTTCAATGGTATTTTAAACGTACTGGTACGATGGATTTTGGAGATATACATATTAAAACTATACAATATGTCTAGTTTTGGGTAGAATTTTTGAAATTTTTTTAAAAAATTATTTACGCCTAAATGTTTGTTTTTTGTGTATAATGATATACTGACACACACGCAATTTTTATTTAGGATTTTTTTAGGAATTATTTCACGTCAGTTTTTCCGCTTACTAATTTGAACGTTTCCGTAACTTACTTCTTTCCAGTTCCTTATATTGGATCTACATAGCTAATCGTTCAAGATATTTTGTTTCAAACCCAATCTGTATCTAGCTAACTTTTTCAACACTACAAAATTTTTTCTTTCTCCAAAGATTGAGGCTTATGGGTAGACTTTATTTTACTTTTGGAAAGCGGGCCATGGTTTGACGCAACGGTCGCTAATCTGTCAGATACGTAACTGTTAATGATCGAATAAAGATGAAATAGACATTTCACTCTTCTTAACACTTTCATTATAGTAGGCCTGTATCACAGTTTATTAAAAGTTGCATATTATTCATCCAGGGATACTCCTACGAAATCCTTTTCTCTGACTCCTTTACCGTTTTCACCACAGCATGCTCTGTGTGTGGACCTATTTCCTCTAAACCCGAACTAATAATCGCTGTATCTTTTGTTACTCTGGAACATGCTCAACAATCTGCCAGTAATCAATTTCTCAAATAATTTACCTAAGGCCGGCAGCAGCATGGTTGCTTTGAGCCTGCATGCTTTGGGATCGTGGTGTCTCTATAATTTCTCATTTTTAATGATTATCACTTTGCCATTTTTCTAGTATTATCCAGACAAGCATTTAGGAACCTATGTACAATGATTGGCCTAGAACTTTATATTACCTCGACCTCAATGATCTCTAGACCTGGCGCTTTACCTTGTGTCATGGAAGTGATGGCAATCGTGGCTTCTTCGCTGTTAGAATGTTTCACTCGATTTCAGTTTTGTGCTATTTAGCATTCAGTATGGTATATTGTTTGCTCATTTAGGTTTTTACGTGCTATCATGTGGCAAAGGAAGGTTCAGTGTACATTTAGTAGTGTCTTCTCAACATGTTGTGGGCTAACCACCACCATCTACCAATGTACTAAGGAATTTGTACACGAAGCCGAATATAAATAATAGTATATACGAATCCCAAAAAATTTGTGACTTTAATGAACGGCACGAAACCTAGTGTCATTTCTATTACGCAAGCGACAAAAATTTTGATCTTCTCTGATAAAACGTTAAGTTTATTGTGAAAGCTAGTAAACATCCCTTCCCATTTTATTCCCATCAGAGTAGAGAACCTACCCGAGTTAGAGTGCTTAAGTGGGTCCCTCGGGATCTTATTGTTTATCTCACGACCATATGGTTTGCCCTTCTTTTTCACAATGAAGAGGTTACAATAAGTTCTTTAATTTTAATGATTCTTAATAACGAGCCACCATAACGGCGTCACTATTATGCCATAATCGTGACTTGGCATTCAAATCACCAATGATTATTTGGTTTTTAGGTCATTCAAAATGTTTTGTAATTGGTTAGATATATCATTGGATCATCTGAATATTAAAACTAGATGCTAGGTAAAATTTATTTGTTTTTGATCTAACTAACGAAGGCGCAATGCGAGTCGTAGTATTCGTCTGCGGTGATAATTTGTGCTGCCGTGCATACAAAGGATATCAATGCTTTGATTTTCTGATCAATGCCTGGTCAGATACGAGAACCACTTTTGTATTTTGTATTTAGTTGTATAATCCTCAATCTGTAAATGCAGCAGACAAACTTTGGAGCACCTTATGACCCTGATGAGTCTAAGTCTTGATCTTCGTATGAAGACCATCCAATATATAACCTGCGGCTTTCATTAAAATATGTCGTAGGACCGGTGTCATTTCAATGACCCAAACACCTTTAGGTTCTCTCTTTCAAATCTTCCGACTTCGCAGGTTCGATAGGCACTCCTATTTCATGGCGCTGATCTTATTTACTGCAATATTGTTTTTTTACATTCACCTCAGTCGTTACAGCGACTAGTTTTACAGTGAAAACGTTCGACAGTTGCCACTTGTTGCTCACTTGTTTTGATTGCAGATGCCTGTGGCTTTGTTGCGACTAGCGCCTGTGAGTATGAAGCATTATTTTCTTTTTTCTGCAATTTGATAACAACTCAACGATATCTTTTTGTTCGGCTCATTGCGTAGCCTGCGTCAATAATGGGGCTCAAGCACTAACAAAATCTTCTTCTCTACTGCAACTTATTTTGCTTAGAGCTGGCATCTCCATCTCTTTTGTCGAGAGTGGCTCATTTAATGTTTGGCCACTATTGTGTGTTCCACCGTTGGTTTAATTTTTAACAGGACTAATAAAAAAATCGGAAGAGTATTATTGTTATTACCAACACCCAACTTTGTTTTACGGCAAATGGACATGGATGAGATACCACCACACTTGTTTTCTAAAGCGAAAAATTGAACCTACCGGATTTTTGAAACAAAATGATCTTTTATAATGAAAAATTATAATTCCTGTTTTAATTTCAGCATCACAAAAAGGTTAACCCTTGTTAAAAAAAATTAGCATTCATTGCAAAAATTAAAAAACTTTTTTCGCAACATTTTTGGTACACAAATGTTCAACACATTTCGCATCGGTTTCCCAATTTATGGAAAAAGCTTAAAAATGAAGGTTCATCCCAATTAATCAATCCATATATGGGCTGTACAGGTGCTAAAATCGTAATTTCCGCTTAAATTTTGGAAAACTTATCTGGATAGGTATTGTTGTAAAATGAATTTACGTAGAACATAAACATTTTTGTCGTAAATGATATACTTTTCAAAACACATTCGAGAATGAAAAAAGCTCGTACTGAAGCTGCCACTTCCGCTAGGAAAACGAAAAAGCTCCTAAATAAGCTGTCAATACCGATAGGCCGACTTAGCCCAAAACTCACTGGGATCTTCAAATTTGTAGAAAAATCTTAGAAATGAAGTTTGATTCCTATCAATCAGTCGGCTTGGGCTGTACAGGTGCCAATTTTTTGCTGAAAACCCCGTTTTTAGTCAAAACTCATTTCCGCTAAGATTTTAGAAAATTGATCTTAAACGGTTTTGTTGCAAAATCAATTTAGAATTTTTAGATTGTTTTTCTTGTTAATCATATAGGGACTTTTTAAAACATTTGCAAACAACGAAAAAGCTCATCTGGAGCCGACACTTCTGCTGGGTTAATTTCGGCTAAAAGCCACACGAATCTTTCAACTTACGAAAAAAGCTTAAGTATGAAATATTATTCTGATCACTCAGTCCATTCGTCGTGGCTGTATAAATGGTACAACACTAAGTGAGAGAGAGAACTTTTTTTTAAAGAACAAAATCTGATTGTTACAAACCTGATTTTATACGAATCATGACATAAAATAAAATAAATTTTACAAATATTTCGTTAATGTACATATTCACATATTTTGAATATCATTACATAAATTGCCACTATATTGGAAATTAATTAATTTAATAGTACTATTATTATAAATTTGATGACATTTTGACCTATTTAAGATCTGCCAGATGGAAATTTAGTTCGTCAATTCATTATGATTTGTCATCAAAAGTCGACTTTATGTAATTTTTTATTATTTTATTAATTCACCGGAGACAATAACCTTTAAGGCCGCTTTGAAAATGAGAATCAACTGGATCACGATTTTATATGATAATTAACCGCCTGAAAGTCAATTTGGTACGTTTATTGCTTTATGTCAACAAATTTTAATAACTGCAGAAAACTAAAAATCTTTTATGAAAGATACTATTTCCGAGGGAACTATTCGGCCAAATGAGACTGGGACACCCAAATTTGTTGAAAAAGCTTCAGTGTGAAATCTCATCTCAATCAGTCAAAGCAATCCGTTTGGGCTGCAAAAAAACCAAACTGTTGATTAAACAGTTTTTTTCAAAAATCATCATTTGCGTTTAAATTTTGAAAAACATGTCTGAAGCGATATTGTTGCAAAATTATTTTATAGTCTTTTAGTTTTTATTCGATTATCTCGTAAGCGATATAGTTGTCAAACAAATTATTTGCTAAAAATGGAACTCATAGCTCATATGGAAAGGCCATTTCCGGTGAACCGACTAAAACCACAGGGATTTCCCCATTCGTAGAAAAAGCATAAGTACGAAGTTTCATTCCGAGTAATCAATCTATCTGGGCTTTGCAGAGGCCGCATTACTGTTGAAAAGCGATTTTTGTCAAAAATCGCCTATTCAAAATAAATTTTGAAGGCTGATCTAGATGATCTACTTTTCAAAATATTAGCAAAAAATCAAAAAGCTCGTATGGAAGCTACCACTGCTATATCTCTCAATTAATGTAAAAAGTATGAAGTTTCTCCCCAATTAATTAATTCGTCTAGGCCGTAGAAAACAAACAGACATTTAGTCTGCACGACATCACAGACTTACGCACAGAGATTTTCTTTGAAATCTATTTTGTTTGACTTCGGTGATATAACGAATGGTTATAATCTGCAAAAAACTTCATGTGCAATTTTCATGATACTATACTTTATTTTACTACTTTACGTTTAATAAATAAATATTTATTTATTAAATTGTTTAATTTTATATTGTGTAGTGACTATTTTTTAACAAATTAAGTGATTTAATATTGATATGTTCTGGCGTGTGGACGATTATTTGTCCTTCGCTTTGCCACATAGCAAACAATACTGTTCGTCAGTTAATGATCATCATAAAATTTTCACCAAATTGTATTCTTTACTAGTAGGTTATTTAAAAATAATTTACTAAATAGTATTAATTTTTGCTAATAAATTAATTTATTTTAACAAGCTTTCGTTCTCCGTATAATTAATAAAATAACAAAAATTTCTCAATAAACAATGTACAGCCATCCATCAAGTATCTCTTCAAAAAAATATAACAATTTGTAACCGAATAAAAAAGTTCTGAGTGCCACCAAAACTTTTGCTCTTCATCCTACTCGTATACATTTACCAATATTTTTTTTTTTGGATGGTTTAAGACCAAAGTACAACAATAAAACCAATAGTATTTTGTTGAAGTACTAGAAAATTAAATATTAATATGTTTTGATAAAAAAATAAAATAACTGTTCGGTCGGTATCTTCGAATCATTTTTTTATTATATTCAAGAAGTCCTTATGTTATTCCGCCTTATACACCTACACATGCCAGAATTGAAACCAAACATTTTTTTTAGTTTCACGATTGATTGGATCATTGAATACCAGCATTTGGTAATAACAATAATAATATTTTTTCTATTTTATCGTTGGTCGCTATCCTCGTACTTATTGGTTGGTATATATGTATACTGGTGAAGTGGAAAGGATATTATTATATAGAAAACTTAGAAAATCGATCAAAATAAATTATTTCAGGTGGTTATCTGATTTTCAATATACAATAAAAATAAAACTTAAAACAAAAAAAAATAATAATAATCATGACAATCGACAAAAATAAAACTTAGTTTTTTTTGTTTTGTTATCTATGATTATTTTTATCTATAAAAAAAAAAATTCCAACATCATCAGAAATGTAGTAACATACCATATGGTTACCATCATCGATACTGACTGCTACATACTTTAATATGGTTTGTCGTAGCTTCATAGCTGCTACAACTACTGCTCTAATACATGAATTGAAACAAAGCAAATTATTTTTGTCATCGTCGTCATAATCAGACAGACGAAACATAAAATTGAAACCAAAAAAATTATTTTCAATTGTAAGTGTCTTATACACATCTAGAGAATTTCATGCGCTATCTCAAAAAATCTTATCGATTTAATCAATTATTATCTGCATTTTGTTAATATGAAATCGATCATGCCAGTTAAATATTTTAGTAGAAGCAAGTGTACCTCGAATTCAGCTCTGTATAGCGTATAACAAGTTGTATAGTTCGATGAACTGAATTAAACATGAGTAGAACGTACGTTCCAAGTTTTTTATTTTATATAAAGGATGATGTGAGTGATTGATTATTTTTATCCTTTAAACAAAAAACTTAATTTTTACCAAGAGTGTATACTCGTGTCACACGTGCGATAGAAAGAAAAGATTTCATCGCCACATTTCATATTTAAAAATGATACAAGATCCAAAATTCTTGACTTCGAGGTTTTAGGAAACACAGATTTATTATCAATACAAATTTACATCAAACAACAGCTTCTAATCTACCTCTTTAATTTCGTTCTGGCGATAAAGCAAAGCCAAAGAAAGTTTAGAGACACGAGTATCAAAAACAATGAAGGAATATCATCTAACTGATCACCTGGGCTCTTCACTCTAAGTACAATGATAATAAAAATAGTGATAAGAAAACTGGCCTTAATTAGAAAACGTTAATCCAATTGCGACCTGTTTAATAAATAAACAGGAATTAAACAGGAAAAGCTCCATGAAGTAAATAAAAAAAAAATATATGAACAGCTCAAAGAAACGCAAGAGACGCAAACCATTAATAAAAAAAAGGTGTTTAATTCCACCACACCAATTTGGGTTTAAGAAGATCACTCTAACTGTTGGAAAAGTTCACAAATATCGAATGCTATTCAGGATGCACAAGAGAATAAGAAGATATGATCTAGTATTTTCTTAAGTAGGACGCAAGCTTTCAATTTAAAGTACATCGAGACCAGCAAAGCAATTTTAACAATTTCTTAAATCCTACATTTCAGATGGGTGAAGGAGGGCGAGTGTGACTCAGATAATAAGATCTCTCCGGACATGCCAGTATGCCTTACTCGGCGACATAGGAAACGAGCTTCGGTAATCCTAGAAACGAATACTAAAAGAAAAAATACAAACCAAAAAACACAAATATCAACCTTTGACTATCGCGTACATGGAATCGAAACGGATAAGAACAGTAATCTCTAACAGAAGCCAGCATCGGCCTCGGTAAAGGGAGATGAAAAAACAATGGTCAGGTAACCCCAAGCTAAGAAAATTACTTAATATTCTCCCAAGGACCCATAATACTAAAATCAACATAATTGAAAGAGATTTCAAATCAAAAATTGGAAAAAATACCACAGACCTTACAACCTGCATGTATTATCAAAGCATTATACTATGTGGCACGCAAACTCAGGATCAGTGATCGGCGGAAAACGCCGACTCAAACTGCAATTGTGCCAACCAAATACGCCAGTGCTAAAACTTCAATAGTAAGACACGGCACAAACAATCAAGTAAACGCAAAGGAGTGACCGTAGGCAATACACTGTGAAAATATTATCAAGGTAGCAGAAGAGGGGTCACTAATCCGGAACATGCGCACACTACATCAATGCGCAGACGGGCAGTTGGACAACTAACCAATATTCCACGATTAACTCTTAAAAACAGATGCAGCACAATTGAAAAGACAGAAGGAATATATCGGTGCTAATAACGAAACTATCAATAGGACATTCATCGAACACAAGTAATAACAGAATTAAGAAATTCCGGTAGAATCCCGAGTAAATAGAAGGAAGGCTCGACTCCAACATTTTCTTTTGGGAGTTTGTGCAAACAAATAAAATTCGATTAGGCTTAAAAAAGTGAAAATTTCTATAAATTGAAAGGTGTTAAAAGCATAAATTGAAGAGTTGTGTTCCAAGCTCTTGGGAAAAATATGACGAAGAACAAGCAGAAGAAAGTTTAATTCACCGACTCGGGTGAAGAAGAATTCAGAAAACAGCTTAAATTAAGTTTAACTAATATGAAAAACATGAAGAATATACTGGGATACAAATACATCGATGTATGATGAACTTTTACAATTGAGGCGCGAAAATGAACAGTTGCGTAACCAAGTGCTAAATTCCAAGCATGGTGAGCATAATCGTCTCAACGATTGATTGAAAAACGGATTTCTCCACGTACCAATTGACGAAAGAAGCCGGGAATACACCGCTTTCGTGACACATGGCGGGCACTACAAGTTCAATCAAGTTCATTTTGGATTGTGTACTGCCCCTATCGTATTTCAAAGTTTTATAAACTTTGTTTTTCGGGAATTAATTCAAAATAAAATTTTAATTGTTTATAGGGACGATGTCATCGTAGAGGCAAAAGGCGCTAAAGTAAATTTTGAAAAAGTAAAATGTGTAATCAAAGTTTCTAGTGAGTATGGGCTAGAACTCAAGTGGACAAAGTGTTAATTCCTGTATGAGAAAATTGAGTTCCTAGGATATATTATTTCAAAGAGGAAAGGCAAACCTTTTCCAGTGCCAACATGCTCTAGCAGATTTCAAAATTTTCTCGACCAAACCGGACATTTTTTGTAAATTTGCACCTGATTACTCGACAACAGCAAGACCTCTGACGGAGCTCTTAAGAAAAGAGAGGTAGTTCAAATGGAACATGGTTTGACAAAATGCATTCAATACTCAAAATGCTACTAATTAACCCACCTATTTTGAGTATTTTCAGATCTAATGCACAAACAGAAATGCGAACGGATGCATCAAAATAAGGTTATGGATGTTGTCTTGCTACAAAAAGACCAAAGCGATGGGAAATTTCATCCTGTGTACTATTTTAGCAAAAAAACCAAACAAGCTGAAGAAAGATACAGCTCATATGAACTTGAGGTGTTGACAATAATAGCAGCATTAAAAACGCTACAAGTTTATCTTTTGTGGTTAAAGTTTACCAATGTGACGGGTTGCGCCGCATTTGAGGTGACCATGCCAAAATAGAATATAGCAACACGTATTGCTATTTACCAGGTGATGATGTAAAAGGAAGTCAACTTATCTGTATTCCGAAAACGTTACAAGATTAAATCATCACAAAAGTACATAGAATTGGATATTTTGGTGTTAAAAATAAAATCGAAATCATAGAAAAGGATTACTACATCCCTGGTTTATCGGAGAAATGTCAGAGCATACGAGAGAATTGTATTGGGTGTATACTCGCTGCGCATAAATCTGGAAGGCAAGAGGAGTAATTACACCCCCTGTCAAAAGATAAGTGTCCATTTCCATGTCACCACCTCGACCACTTAGGTCCATTGGCTATATATGTAGTACAGCCAAAAAGCTCAAGTATATTTTTTCTATTATAGATGGATTCTCAAAGTATGATACTCGGGAATCCTAGATGTTTTGTGACCGACTGTGGAACAGCCTTCACATCCAGCCGTTTTAGTGAATATTGCCAGGAGAATAACATTACTCACACTCTGATAACGACAGACGTGTCTATAGAGGGAATGGACAGATTGATCCTATCAATTCAATCGTAAAGTCGATGTTAACCAAATTCTCAATTCAGCAGCCAGAAAGGTGGTATCAGCATGTTAGCAACGTTCAACGATTTATGAATTGTACATGGCAAAGAAGTATTGGGCGATCACGCTTCTAAGTCATGTTTGGTGTTAAAAGGCGTAACCCAGAAGATATCACCACAACAGAAATAAAAACACACACATACATTACATGTTACCAACATTACATGTTATCCAAATGGATAGCTTTACAGTTTTACCGAAAATAAAAAAATTACATTTTTTTGGTTATAGGTATGCTAAAATTTTCCAAATAAAACAATTACAAAATATTTACTTACCAGCAGCTCGATTCTGGGCCGACATGTTGTAACTATCACTATTTTCGCTTCACCGAAAAAACCGTGCTACTTTGATTAAAATTTTAAAATTTACATGAAAGTGCGTGTTTCAATTGGTTTAAATGCCGCATAAAAAGTTTAAAAGTTAAAAATTGTGGTGAATAAAAATGTCAAACTTTTTATTTGCTTCAAGAGCTGATAAAATTTTTATGTGGAAAACATTTGGCTGATAAAAATATTTGTTTGTAAACAGAAATTTGTCATGTACAAATTTTGAGAAAAATCGTAATGATTTAGATGTAAACTGGTCATAATTAACTAATATACATTTAAATAGTATTTATTTTACATATTTTCATATTTAAATTTGCTATGTACGTTCATAATAACACATAAAATAAGCAACAATATTAATGTCAAAATTTAAACCAATTGAAACACATAAAAAGTTAAAAAGTTAAAAAAAAAATTTACCACGAATTTTTTTTTAACTTTTTAACTTTTTATGCGGCATTTAAACTAATTGAAACACGCACAAAGAAAACCAATGTTTACTTCCAAAATACCGTTATTCTTTCGAAAATGCATCGTAGCGAAAATAGTGATAGAGCGTGTTTCAATTGGTTTAAATATCGCATAAAAAGTTAAAAAGTTAAAAATTATGGTGAATAAAAATGTCAAACTTTTTATCCGCTTCAAGAGCTGATAAAAAAAATTTTGTATTGTGCTGAGTAGTAGGCTAAAGAAAAAAATAATAAATATAAAAATATAAAAATAAAAATATAAAAATTAAAATATAAAAATTTTGTATTTGAAAAAACGTGTTTACAGTTTGTAATTTTTTCAAAAATGGAAGTGCCACAAAAACGAAAACGCGTGGTAAATACTGCGTATACAAAATGTAAGTATTAAATGTAGGTATTAAATAATTGATACTTAATAATCAAAATTTCTTTATTTTAGGGGCAGAAGCAGAAAAAAACAAATTTGATAGACCAACGAATTAAATTCGACCATTTGTTTACAGGCAAAAATGCAAACCAACGAGATGGCTGGATGTGAGTTTTTTACATTTGTATTTAACTTATTCTATTATATTTTAATCAAATTGAATATTTCAGAACAGTAAGTAGAGAGCTACAGAAACCGACACAATTATATCGTCATCAATGGCAATCCTTAACGCGAAAATACAAAGTAAGTAATAGAAAATTTGTTGAGTTGAAATAATACATGTGTAATATGTTTTGGGTATTTTTCAGGCTATATGCGATGGTCACTTTGGCGACGGTGCAAATGACGATGGTCCTGCTCATGATCCCAGTTCGTGGCCATTCTATGGAACAATTCATCGTTATGCTGCACATAAACATAATTACCACCCGGAAATCCGTTTGAGTAATTTGGAGGGTCGACAAACATCCATTCGGGAAGTTACTTTAGCTGACAGTACTCCATCGTTCGATACCAACATAAAACAAAATAGACCTAGTACATCCAGGTCATCATCTAGATCAAGTTCCTCATACAACCAGGAAGATATGAGTTTTTTCGAGACTTAAATTCTCAAACAAAATAAAAACTTAACGAAAAAAGTAGGCTCGATGATGTCCGTGTTAGGCCAAATGGTGAAACACGACTACCCATTAATCGACGTGTCCCAACTTCTAGTCGAGTCCGATTATATCGTCTGATGTATATCATTAAAAGATGTATATAATGAATTGAATTTACATATATTTAAATAAAAAACAATTATTTATTTGATTTATTGTATATTTTCATTTATTAGTCGTTGAAATAAACAATCTCGAAAAAAAATTCCATCGCTGCTATCCAAATATCTGTTGCGGTTATTTCCACCATGTTCGTCTTCGTCTTCACAATCGAAAATAATGTTTTCATTGTAATCCTCGCCCATTATACAAATATTATGCAAAATACACGCGACTGCAATAATTTTAATGCTGTTGTCTATATTTTGTTCGAGTACTTTGAAAAAAAACATTGCGCCACCGATTTTTCATTATGCCAAATGCGCACTTCACAACATTTCTCGCTTTACTATGAGCTGTGTTAAACTTCCGTTGGTTAGCATTCGGATTTTTATATGGAGTGATGATAGCACAAGGATTTAATCTACAAGCATAACCACCGTCGCCAAGTAAATAATACGTTTGCGGTGGATATGCTCCTCGTTTATAAATCGGGCTATTATGTAATACTCTGGTGTCATGTACGGAGCCCGGGTAACCAACAAAAATATCAATAAACCTCCCGCTACTATCAACTACAGCTTGTAAAATTATAGAATAAAATTTCTTATAATTTATGTATTCGTCATGTCTATTGATGGGACATTTAATCCTTACATGGCATCCATCAATTACACCAACAGCATTTTTAAAAATGGGAGCTTTTGCCCGCAAACAAAATTTAGCGCCAACATCGTCCAGCTCATTTAGTGTTGGAGTATGGATCAAATGCAACATTTCGGTGCAAAAAAAATTTAGCAGTTTAACTACTATATTACGAATAGAGTAACGGCTCAAACCCGCAAAATCCCCGGTTACTCGGTAACTGCAACCTTCAGCCATCCAATACAAAAATATTATTACCTCGTATTCAGTGGACCAACCAGAACGTTTACGAGGCATTAATTGTAAAATTTTTTTATAAGTTGTGTGGCTCACACGCATTTTTTTTTTGCAAATTCCATCACTTCCATTCAATATATTTTCTATTTTATTCGATACGACTCGCAGTTGTAGATATTTGGACTCTAAAATGAAGTAGATTAAAATAACAAATAAGCATAATAACAACATTTTACCTTACTAAATAAAAGTGTTAGGTTAGAAACCAAATACTAACCTGAATAGAATTTTGCCTTAATTTTTTTCTCACAGCGCATAGTTTATTATTTAGTTAGTTATTATATTATTAGTTTTATTTAAAACAGTGCTATGTTATTTATAATAAATAAATACAATTTTAATTTTTTAGTTTTCATTTTTCAGACGAAACAATCGACCATGACGTATTGACAATCGAATAGAAGTGTGAAATTTTTAACCAGTTGAAACAGATAAAAAGATAAAAAGTTAAAAAATATTTACCTCGAATAAATTTTTAACTTTTTATGCGGCATTTAAACCAATTGAAACACGACCATAGTTACAACATGTCGGCCCTGATCTTTCCTATAAGAAAAGGAATTAGGAAAAATATTTTCATAGTATTTTGGTGAAAAATATCATTTTCTCGCCTACTGAGAAATAATGTTTGATTAAAAAATTTTATAATTTAGGAAATATTTTTTCCATATCGAAATTGGATAGGAAAAATATTCAAAATTTAATTTTGTTTTTGAAAAAATTTACACTAACTGTTTACCATAGTATGCCAGAAAAAACATTTTTGTGACAAAAATACTATGAAAATATTTTTCCAAATTCCTTTTCCTATAGGAAGAATCGAGCCAGAATCGAGCTGCAGTTCCATAAACAACATGTTAACACTATATACAGAAAATAATATTAATGGCGTTGTCACAAAGAAATAAATTATGCGACATGCAAATTATCTCAACCCTCTCGATTGTTTACAACATATTAAAAGTACTTGATAGAATATGAAAGACCAAAGACTTGTCATAGATGTTTCGCGTAAGAGAGACATGTCTCATAATTGTTGTCAAAAACAAAATTGTAATGCAATAAATACGGACGTCAAGTATTGGATGGGATGAGCCGTTACCAGAGAAGAAAAATGGTGAATGGCTTAAATCTGGAAACGAAATGAATGATATCAGTGACATAAAAATAGAAAAATCGCTAAATACAACGAAGATGAGTCATAAAGAGTTACACGAAGGAGCTTGCTTCGGCTGAACCATCTATAACGAGTCCAATTGTAGCAGCGTGACCCGGAATATGTTTAGTCTACTAAACACGTTTCGAATGCCAATATTGATTAGCATTCGATACACTTAGAATTTTTTGTTATTTTGCTTGAGTGAAAAAAATTTGCACATTGATCAATTTTCAACAAAAGTTAAAAAATATCAAAAAATCCAATGTGTGTATAATTTTCTTGCAGATTCAAAGTCTATTTCAACACATATCCAGTGGTACGTTTTTTGTACTTATACGTGCGAAAACATGATTTTTTGGGGATTAACATCTGAAGTACACATTTTTTGTAAATTTGTCATCTGAAGTCTGAAAAAAAACAATTTTATTAAAAAGAAGCATTCCCTCCCTAACCCAAATGACAGCTCCCATTCAATGTTTCTTTGATTTCACCACAGTTTTAACTTAATTTTGAGGTGTCGCCTCTCATTCCTCTGCGATTGTCAGTTGCAGCTCATGGTGGCTCGTTGCAGCAATATCACTGACTCGAACTCTTTAAAAGCCACATCCACCTCTTGAAGGTACTGGTACACTATACCAGCAGCAGGCCGTCTTGCATTATCCTGAATGAACAGGAAGTTTTCACCAATAAACCCGGTAAAATGTAATATGTAGTCCTCGGGTACTTCCTTAACGTACCGCTAAGAAATCGTGATCGGTAGTGGAACAAAATATAGTGTAATAGACACCCTAAGCGTCTAAATTATTCCGAACTCGGGTTTGAATTTTTTGATTTTTAAAATCATCGAAATGGCATGCTAGGTTAATAATATAATTTGACATATAATGCGTGATCTGTAGTCTAATTAGAATATTTTACTTTTTTAAATATTACCATTTTTAAATTTTAAGCGAACGGAAGTTTCCTTGCGGTATTTTCCCCATACAATTCTTTATACGTTTATACACCACAGAAAATTACAATTTCCATTTTTTCATAATTTGTGTCGGTGGTGCATGGATGTGTGTACGATATCACTTTTAATATTCTTCTGATCCTGAATACAAATTAGATTTAACAAAAAATACGGACTACCGAAAAAGAAGGTTAAATAATTGCTTTTCATGTAAGAGAATGATGATGTTTATTAAAACGTGTTCAAACTGAAAACTCATTTAAAATGAACAAAGCATAATGATGATAACGTAAAAAAGCTCCATATACAAAACCTTTAAAAAACTGAAGTATATCATTTTTATATTTATTGTTACACAAGCATAAAACATCTCAAAATTATGGTATGTACTTAGAGTACTGGCTATTTGTAAATTAAATGTGTACAGAGAGCACCTCAACAATATTGACAGCATAAAATGTTAATGTTATCTTTAACACAGCACACAATAAAAGTATACACCGAACAAATAAAATAAGGTGCTATGCGGGAACTTACTATATTATGAAAAATTATGTATCATTGATAAAAATAAAACCAACAAAAGGACGAAACAAATCCTTTTTTTTTTTATATTCTATACGAGTGTGCCAAGTCGTATATAAACCGCGTAGAGTACGCAAGGAATATTCTTGATATGTTTATCCTGCCCGTTTTGTATACTTTTGGTTTGGTTTCATTTTTTATCTCTTCGTTACATTTTGTTTTATTCAAAAGGAAAAAAATGTGCTTTACACCTTTATTACCTTGAGAACAACTTATCTTTATTAAGTACTTCTGAAATAAAAATGAATAAAAAAATAAAACCCGAAAAAGTTGTGTGCACAAAAAAGAAAGACACAAATATTATACAAAGTTGTAAAAAGCTATTTTCTCACCATTTTCACTCTTGACATTTGAAATGTTTATGCGATACAGTCAAAGAATTTTCTTTGTGTTCAAATATGACTGTGGATTTCAAAGAGGAAAAAAAAAATTCTGTGCTGTTACCATTAAAATTTTAATGAAGTTATTAAAAAGATATCTTATATATTCTCGTAAGGAATTCTTTTGTTCGCCTTTGGTGAATGGCAACCTCTAAAGTAAGCATTTAAGGCGATATAGCTTCAGTGTACAGTATATATAGTAACTTTTCGATGTGTATGGTGTCATAATTTCAACAGGCAATGGGCATGAAATATAATTTTAATAAACTTTGAATATTTTCCTAATGATCAAAGCACGCACGTATGCAGTAAAAAAGGAGTAACTGTAAGACGCGCATTGAAGTTTTAACCGTGGAGGTATATCTTTACCGTTTCATTGGATAAACACTGAATATGCAGATATAGCGAAAATGAATGTTAATTAAAATGTTTTTCTACGTTTAACAGGATAGGTTAATTACTAAGAAGGTTTATTTATAGCACCTTCAGTTTGCCAAAATGGGATTAGAGGGTACGCTACGCATTGGATTCCACCACACACTGCTTTGTAATTGTTATTTCACCGACCAAACGGCAGAGTGGTTAAGTCCAGTGGGGCGTTTGGATAAGGGGTACTGGGTTTGAATCCCGAAAAAGAGCAGGATGTCCAGAATTTATTTTGCCTAAATTTTTTAGACTTTTTTATAACAAGAATAATTAATTTATTAAATGGACGGATTATGTTGTCGCCCGAGTGAGAAAATTGACAAAATGGAGCCAAAGGCCAACAGACATTTTTTAAGCGGAAATGTGATGTTTCTGTCAAATCGTTTGTAGACAATTTATTTTTTCTTACATATCCCAGAGAAGTTCTTGTCTTGTAGTTGAGTTTTGATTAAAACTTCGATTTCAAAAGTCAATTTTGAATGCAAATTTTTCGGTTTTTATAATTGGATTTCTGGCAACCAATTTAATTTGGCCCCATTAGATTGCTTTATTGTGGCTTTTGTTTATGTTAGACTATATACAGATGCATTTTGCTTTGTATTCATGAAGTAATGAAGTGCTGATTTTGGACGAAAGGAATGGAAAAAATATATTTTAGCTCAACAGAACTGACTTTTTTTGACAAAGGGGGATCACTAGGCCCAATCAAATAATTTAGGATTATACTTATAATAAAGGATAAATGGTGCAAATGCACACCCGCCTTTTGCTTGTTTATCATTTCTGATTATTTAGATTGTGATTGGAGTATTGCTAAACGAATAAAGTTTTTTTCTTAAATAAAGATTGTGTAAATATTTGGAAGACGGCAGAAGCAGTGCATAGTCTCAATGAAACTTTTTTACATTCACACTGCCTTGTATGCGTAGCAAAAGCTGTAAATTATACACTTTTGTCTCTATTGATATACCAAAATCCGTTTTCTAAGTAAAAGGGCGAAAATATTTCAAATGAATGTAGTTGGTTCATCTGATCGTCGATAATAGGTATAGGGCAACGATCTGTCGCATCTTGCCACAGCTATGCGAGAAGAGAAATAGAGTTATTGAAAAATGCCGTGGTCTAATACCTCAGTACAAAAAATATTAGAGTTTCTGAATTTCGCAGAAATATCGCCAAGAGGCTGTGAAGATTAAGAAACAAATAGAAAACAAAATACTTGAATACCGGAAAAGAATGGAATAAATTTTCTGAAAGGAGGAAAAAAATCCTATAAGCATGTACAACTAGAGAAGCCGGAACTATACTCTAATGTTACAATTGCAACACCGGTTACTTCGAAGTGCACTGTCGATGATAACATTACTCTTAAAGATACCTAAAAGCTCGGAAGCTCTTAATGTTCGTGTAACTAAATAAAGGAAATGTCTCGAAGCTCTAAGCAGCTATAAGTTAGCTAAGCCAGACTCTGAAAATGAAATAGCATCCATTCTTATTTTAAATTATGCAAACAACCACTATGCATATTACTCCAAAAGACTAATGCATATTATTCCAAAATTTTTGCTAGATACTGACAAATTAGATACGAATATATGCCTAATATTTGACACCCGCATTTTACTACAACTTCTTGTGTTAAAATGTATAGTTACAACTGCTACCAAGCCATTCCTTGCAGAAAGGGCAAATTTAAAATAAATGTTTGCTAGTTGTCAGTAATTACGGAAGCCTATTGCATAATATTTAAATCACTTGGATCGAGTTTCATAATCGAAGGTAATTTTAAAGCACAAAATATCTACTGAAGATTGCGTGTGACATCTATAAGAGGAAAATAGCTGTTTATAGTTCCATCCCATTTGCCATCCCCCCCCCATAAACTTCTTCATAAATTTTAAACCCCATTACGATCAACAATCTGTTGAAGTTTGCATTATAGGAAAAATATTTTGAGAAACAAATTTCCATTTCAATAACATCATGATTGGGTATAAAATACCTTAGTTCCGTCCCTGTCGGACATACTCCAGAACTGATTCTACAAAACTTCCGGTTTCCATCCACCATACGAAACTTCATCATAATCTGTTTAGAAATAACCTAATTTCGTTCCGGTGTCGTCATAGTCGTTTGGAAATATCTTAGTTCCATTTCAAATATAGCCATATGATTCCAGAACATTTTCTGAAAATTGTTTTAGGATCCCATTCCATTCGCCATACCAAATTTCATTATAATCGGTTAAGAAAACCTAGTTCCATCTCATTTGGGCATACCCCAGAACTTATTAATATAAAATCCTATTTCGATCCACCATAATTAATTACATTATGATTGGTTAAGGAATAAATCAGCTCCGTCCTTAAATTGTGTTAAATTCTCATTTCCATCCAGCATATATTTCCGTCCAAGTGGGCCATACTCCAGAACTACATTCATTTTAGAATAAAAACCGGAGAAATGGTGCAATGGTTAAAGCTGAACTTGAACCGCGAGGTACTGGATTCGTTTCATGATAATTTCATGATAGTCGATTAAAAAATGGTTTAATTCCGTCCCATTTGATCATGTTGGAGAACTTATCATTCAGAATCCCATTTTCATCCAGCATTAAAAATGTTTGATCAGAACTAACTAACTCGTCCCGCAGTTGGCCATATTACATAACCTCTTATAACAATTTTTTCAGAATTACAATTCCATTATCCATAACATATTTCATCATAATTATTTGCGAAATGTCTTAATTCCATCCCAGTGGCCACATAACAAAATTCATTTCAAAAATCGTGTTAGAATCCCTTTTCCATCCACCACAAAAAACTTCGACATCGTAGTTTGAGCACGATCTGTCATTTAGTTAGTTTTCGCTCTATTTTGTCTGTTTATCTCAAGTGTGTTTCGAGATTTGTATAATGAATAAAAATATCGAAAAATAAAAGAGAAACAAAGAGAAAAAGTCAGCCGGAGCCATATAAGGAGAATACGGTGGTTGTTCGATGACATTTGTTGAGTCCAAATTCTTTCACTAAAATAGCTTTGTGAGACGATGTGTTGTCGTGGTGCAAAATCCATGAGAATTCTTTCCACAAACCTGGTCTTTTCTTAATATTCCTTATTTACTGTTTGACGTTCAGGCAAGAATTCCGAGTACGCAGAATGGTTCAACATCATTCCACAGAATTTATCTAAACACGCAGAGGCCTCTCTCAGGGTGATTTTGTCGACTATGATCTCAAGGTTTTTGGGTCGTGGGAAAGATGAGGCTTGCGTGTTCCTTCACTATACTTTGGAACAGAATAAATAAATATAAAGCAAACTTAACTGAAATGAAATTAAGGGCACCAGAATTCGTCGAACAAAACTTGAGCAATGCGTTTTAAATAAATTAATAACCGGGTGTGTTCACCCGGCGACGACGAAATCTGCCCGAGAGACAAGTACCCAGGCTGCGGAAGAGCCCCCTCCTGCATGACCCATCGACCCCGAAAGACCGATGCCCAGCCACAACGAAGCAGTATTAGAGGGTAGTGACATATATTTAACATACCAGGCCTCTTTTCATCTGAAGAGACCTCTAGCTTTCCCCCACAATTCACACTTCGGCAGCATGAGACAGCCGAAGTGCCACGGGGTAACAAGAGCATTTTACAATCGTCCCCGAATGAACAACACATATGCTGGAGTCGCCACTCCGACCCTGTGGATGTCCTGCCAAGGAGTTGGTGGGGGGTGACAAGCCCAAATTTTAAATATGGAACCGACACGAAATGAGAATCCCCTCCCAACAAACCGACCCGAAAATAAATTTAGTAATTCATCTTATGAAAGAAAACCAAGAAAAGGTACAATAAAACATAATAATGGAGAAATAAATCTAAGCCGATTAATGAGAGAAGAAATATAAAATAAACTGGATGACAAGGATAATGCGCAGTGCCGTATTATTGGGTAATTTACACGCAACCGGGTGGATGAAAAAAAGGAAAAGAAGATTTGGCGAACGAACGGGTGAATATATAAATAATAAAATAAAATTAAATAAAAATAAAAGAAATAAAATAAAAAACGAGCGCCCCCAAAATTATAGGGTGAAACCAATGGCAGGGGAAGGCCCGTGCCAACAACCGTTATGGCGCTTGATAATATAATTTTTTTTTAATAAAAATAGAGAAATTGAAAATTTTTAAAGTTAAGTTAAACTGAGAATTAAAAGACACAAAATATTTAATATAAAAACTAAAAGTTAAAAAAAAAATTGTACCTATTTCCCGTATAATGTTGGGCATCTTCCCGCCTCCCGATGTTTCGCCAAACGCGTAAATATTTTTGTTGGGCGTCTTCCCGTCGTAAACCGCAAATGGGAATGGCCTCACCTAGCCACCCATAAACCGTAGATTTCGATGAAAAATGCGGTTCGCTTATATTTGCTGCACCGTTATAAATTTTAACCTCTAATTAATTGCGGCACTCATTAATAATATTCGAAGTAGATGCCGTTAAATTATAACAAGTAACGAAACACTGAAACATGTAAAAATCACATGTAAGTCATATTATTTTATGTGCAACAAAATCTTGTTTTTTTCTTTACAATGAGTGCATTTCACTTTTAACTATAAAATAAAATATATTTTGATAGACCATTTTTCTTTTATTTGTTTTGAGCGTGACATGCACACTCTTTCAGACCACGCCTCAATTTCATATATCAAAACGAGAAACACAAAAAAATACTCTTCCATATCTCACCAGTGCACTCACGCACAAGGTAAACATTGGTCTCGCTCTCAATTTATTTACAATATGTCTATTCAACAACAGATGGCAATGTCATCAGTATTAATCAAACGACTGAAATTCAAAAATTCGAAATAAAAACTATAAGAGTGTAATGTTTTGACCGTAGCGTCGTAACAAAAACATTATCTTGACTTATGATCAACCCCGACGAGTTTTTTTCGATTTTGGCTTAGTTGAAATAATGCATTATATACAACAATTATAATGCATTTTATGAATGTCAGGTCGGAATTGACTCGTTCTAGAATGTTTTTAGCGATCTTTATCCGACTGACTTTCTGAAAAAATTCAGAACTAGTCGAGCGGCAACGCAATTCACGGTCAAGCAATCGTGTATAATGATACGATGGACTCGTGAATCACAGAAAGTTCAGCGGCTATCTCTCTTAAACCTAAATGACGATTTTCCGTCATCATGTTCTTTGCTTTATTGATGTTAACTTCCGAGAAGCCGACCAGAGCGAAGTAAATCTTCAACTAAATACATCTCGACCGCTTTTGAATGGACTGAGTGGTAGGTATGGACGTGTTTTTGATAAAGCTGATTCACCGTAAGCCTTATGTAATATTTTCAGCAATTCGGCATACGAAATTCTGTTTGTAATACAAAATTTGAGATAAATTTTCTTTGTTCGATATTTTTATCTATGTAACTCGTATATACATATATAAAAATGGTTTAAAAGATGTATGTACGCGCATCAGTTGGGAACGGCTGAACCGATTTGGCTCAATCTTTTTTTGTTGAATTCGCAATTGCCAGGGGATGGTTCTTACGAACGAAAGTTTTGGGAATATCCACCGGAACAATCAGAAAATCTAAAAATGATGTTTTTGCACGGGATTTTGCACGAACCCTATCCGGATGGTCTTTTAGAAGACAGTGGAAAATCTGAGTGGAAAACTCGGAAACTTCCGGAATAATCCGAAGAAAATTCAATTTTTTTCTAGCGCATCGGTTGAGAACGGCTGAACCGATTTGGTTCAATCTTTTTTTTGTATTTGCAATTGCTAGGAGGTGGTTCTTACGAAAGCAAATTTTGGGAAAATCCACCAGAACGATCAGAAAATTCGGAAAATCTAAAAATGATGTTTTTGTTCGATATTTCGCGCGTATCTGATCCAGATGGTCTTTTAGAAGAGAACAATTGGAAAATCTGAGTGGAAAACTCGGATACTTCCGGAATAACCCGAAGAAAATTGAACTTTTTTCTACGTATTCGCAATTGCCAGGAGATGGTTCTTACGAATGAAAATTTTAGGAAAATCCACCGGAACAATCGGAAAATCTAAATATGATGATTTTCTTCGGGATTTCGCACGTATCCGATCCAGATGGTCTTTTAGAAGAGAAAAATTAGAGATTCTGAGTGGAAAACTCGGAAACTTCCCTTAAAATCGGAAGAAAATTATTATTTTTTCTAGCGCATCAGTTGAGAACGGCTAACTAATGTGGGTCAATCTTTTTTTTTGTATTCGCAATTGTCAGGAGATGGTTCTAACGAAAGAAAATTTTCGGAAAATCCACCGGAACAATCGGAAAATTCGGAAAATCTAAAGATGATGTTTTTGTACGGGATTTCGCACGTATCCCATCCAGATGGTCTTTTAGGAGACAAAAATTGGAAAACCTGAGTGGAAAACTCGGAAACTTCAGGAATAACCCAAAAAAAATTGATTTATTTTCTAGCGCGTCAGTTGAGAATGGCTAACCGATTTGGCTCAAACTTTATTTTTTGTATTTGCAGTTGCCAGGAGATCATTCTTACGAAAGAAAAGTTTGGGAAAATTTACCGGAACAATCGTTGAAAATTTACCGGAACAATCTGAAAATTTGAAAGTGGACGAACATATATAAATAACATATGACACGTTAAAAACACCCGGTCGCAACTTTTTTTACTGGTCACCACCAGGAATCGAACCCGGGACCCCCGAATAACAGAGCAAGCACTCTACTTACTAAGCTAACGAGGGCGATCACCCCTTATATACAACCTCGGTTAATTCGATCCACGTAATGGGTTGATGATGCCACTAAAACTTAGGGGTCCGGTTCCCCACTTAACTTCCCACCTTTCTCCTTTTTTAATCGCGGTTAACTAGGCCACTATCTAAGCACCCAAACACCCACGCTATTCCCTCTTAAAGACTGAGCTGCGAGAGCTATTGCTGCATGGGATGCATGATAGATAGCTGGCAATTCTAAGAAACAGTATGGCGTTCAGCGTAAGCTAAGGTTTTTCCGTTTCAATGTTTAGATAATTTTAGATGCTGTAAAGCATGAAAAGTCGACGCAAAGCTTGAAAAATCTCACAAAATCGTGAGGTAAATTGACAAAAACCAGAAAACTAATGAGATAAATAAGAGAAGGCGCTGAGATGTGATAATTATTGCAAAAGCCCAGTAGATGGCGTTGTACGTTGACTCGGGCGTTGTGCAATTTGACAGACGCAACCATAAACATGCCTTTAATGTTGAATTCGGTCATGAAAAAGTGAAAAGAATTGGCACTCAACTCAATTGTCTATTGAGAATAGAGTAGAGTTGTTTGAATTTTTCTCTCATCAAAATCAATTTTCATGTAGGACAAAAGTATTTGCTCGGAACGAAGAAATTTGGGGCGGAATGAGGTTCGCTGGGTCAGCTAGTTCAATATAAAAATCGCGAAACACACTTGATATGAACTGACAAAATGGAGCAATGTAAACAAATTAATAACAGATCGTGTTCAAACTTCACGTCAATATGGAGGACAATTGAGCCAACCTTCAAACAAAAACAATCTTTACAATCCCTTTAAAGGGGCTTTTTAAATGACCACTATAGATGGCCAAATTCTAAAGTTCCTTCTTCCAAAGTGTTAAATGCCTTTTAAAAATACCATCTCCCAATGTTTGTCTAGATGTCAATATATATTTGCAATTGATAAATCAATAAAAGCTGCTTCCGGTAATTAAACGTTGGAAATCAAACCAATTTCGTGTGAATTATTTGAGCGGTTAGATCAGCTAAATTTATAATGAAAAACTGATTTTACACTAGGAAATTCAATTAGAGTCAGTAATTTTAAAAGAAAATAATATGAACAAAAATTAAAATATTTACAATTAATCTGTGTAATTAGCAATGAGTACAACCCCTATTTTTATTTATTATTTCCAAAATTCTGCTTGATATGGAATTGGCTAATTTATTCAATTACATTTCGGCAATTTTCCCCAATGCCTGTTCAACGGCTTTATTCAACGCAATTAAGATGTTCTATTGCTTCCCATTGTCGTACACCTTTCGTGTCACATTGCCGCATACTTTTTCTATAGGATTTAAATCAAGGGCAGCCCTAAATTTCAACATGTTGCTCTCTGAACCAATCGATCGTTTCTTTCGATTGAGAATGTTAGCATTATCTTGCAGGTCTAGTTGGTTGATTTTCACCAAAAACTATTAAAATTTCATCAAATAGATTTATGTAAACTTTGAACTTTATTCGAGGTGAAACTTTACACATATGGGTTTTCCCACAATAGGAAAATGCGGCCCAAATCAATAAGGAATCGCTTTCAAAATTTCGGCTCATTATTATTTTCTCATTTTAAATCATGCGAGAAAATAACATTTTTCCAAATTAGTCTCATGGATATGTATTTTTTGCAAAGTTTAATCTTTTGACCCATTTAACACGGTTAAGCTGGTGCAAAAGTTCATACAACAACAGATATACCAACTGGTAGATCAAGTTCTGAAACAATTTTTGTGACCGTTGATTCCCCCTTTATTGCAATTTCGCAAATTTACTTTTCCGAAGCAAAATTGGTTAGTATGTCTAAGTTTATTTTCTTGGAGCAAAGTTGGATCTAACATTGGATTCATACTTTCATTATAAAACCAACAAATCAACCTAGACCTCACTCTAATTGTAAATATTATAATCATACAAGCCGAGCTTTATCCCGATATAATTAGAAATGGCTGAATTTAAAACGGAGTAGTTCCATGTTAATTAGCTATTTTACAAAACTATATCAGCAGCTCGATTCTGGTTTTTCCTATAGAAAAAGGAATTAGGAAAAATATTTTCATAGTATTTTTGTCAAAAATATCATTTTCTGGCTTACTGAGAAAGCATGTTTGATCTACAATTTTGTAATTTAGGAAATATTTGTGGTCTTACTTGGGAAAAACTATTCCTATTCGAATAGGAATGAAATTAGTGCCCAAAGTAACAGCCAAGCGATTTTATTATACTTATATCGGTTGGTACATAAATTTAATAAAATCAAACGAAGCATGCGATTTACTTTAATGTCATAACAAATATTTATGAAAATATAAAATGCGTTTTCGACGTAAATGTGTCTTATTTTACAGATTAATTTAGCATCGGAGTTCATTTTTTGTATCGCTGATTTATGCCATTTGGTTCTTTATCCTTTATGCGATAAAAATACTACATAACTCTTAGAGTGACAACTCATAAAAATAAAATTATTTTATTAATTAACCGGCCGATGAACATTTGAACTACACGAAGAATGGAATAATTCTAATCCTACTTTTAGGTGGTATGAAATTATTCATACCGGATTGAAATTTATATGGAATTGTTGTTGTAAAATTCCCAAAGTAAGACGCTTATTTTTTCCGTATCGAAATTGGATAGGAAAAATATTCCCAATTTAATTTTGTTTTTGAAAAAATTTACACTAACTGTTTACCATAGTATGCCAGAAAAAACATTTTTCTGACAAAAATAATATGAAAATATTTTTCCTAATTCCTTTTCCTATAGGACAAACCAGAATCGAGTTGCTGGAACTTTAAGTAATCCCACTTTTGTCTTTATTGATGACGAATAGCGTATAGCTTCAACCAACTGGAACCGATTATTATTTTCCGGTTTCATCAAAATTAACTATAGGACCACCTAAAAGAATTTTCAGCAAAATATATTGTTGCACTAGAAACAAAATTCGCTAGCCGTTGTGCCCTCTCCAATGAATTTCCCGTAAATGCTACAGAACAATGTATGCAACAAAAAATTTTATAAATTGAATGTCATCCAAAAAAATATTTTTTAAAAGCTGAATGTTAGTCCTTTAAAAAATTAAAGTTCATAGTGATTTTTCAAAAGGAAAAATAAATCATAGTGAAAAGCTTTTTTTCTTCTAAACATAAAACACTGTGTAGACGATACATGTGTATACGAAATAGTACAACTAATTATGAGAAAAGCTACTAAATATTAGAAAAGCTCACAAATTTTTGTATGTTGAGCTTTCAAAAATTCTTTTTGCAACCGGAAATATAATATATAAAAACTAAGCCAAAACTAGCAAAATAATAGTTGATACAAAAAAAATTAATGACTTAAAAGATTAAGTCAATCCAGAAATTGAGCTTTACTATCTTACATAACCAAATATACTTTTGTTCGATAGTGCTACATATAAAAAATATAAATTGGATATAACCAATAAATTTTTTTTATTCTATATAGCTGACTGATTTTTGTCATACGTACGAGTATACCAAATACATAAAAATCGAATTTAGCATCGAATAATTAAAAAGCACTTTTGTATTCCGAATGGTCCCGACCATTTAATATTTTGTTGTCACAGTTAAATAAATTGTACGTATTATTATTATTGTTATTGTGTTGTTGTTCTGGCATTTGCTTTTCCGTAAACCGCAGAAACTACCATCATTGTCGTCGTTGTTGAAAGCTCGAATAAAAAAAAAATTGTTGCGGGGAAAAACATGAAAAGAAGAAAATTATAGAGAACGAAAATAAAAAAATGTAAAACATCACAAGAGACAAATTTAAAGCGACAACAATTAAACGCTCTGTTAATTTTTTTTTTGGTTTTTTTTGTGTGCTTTTAATAACGATACTTTTGAGAGCCATTTCAACTAACAACAAAAATACTAATCTTGACTATTTTGTTTTTGTGCTTTTTTGATATTGCCCTGCTGCATAGTTGAGTGAAAATGTATACCGTGGCTTCATATTGTTAATTTTTTATAACTTTTTACAAATATTTCGGACCATAATAACTATGCGGTGACGCAATGTAAATAGAAATACCACACAATTATCATTATATAGTAATTATTTATGTAGGTACCTATTACAAACCGCAAACTAAGTATAAAAATTTGTCCCAAATGCACTAAACTAGAGATGGTATATGACATAGCGCTTTATATTTAAATCACCGTAGTAAATATATTTAAAATTCATTCAAATGCAGCACAATACGAAAATTCAGAATTTCCATTGCTTAAATTATTTACCCCATCCTCTCTTGTACTCGTATAAACAGAAATAAAGAGAACGGAAAATTTATTCTGCGGTCAAGACAAACACAAACAAAATAACACAAATCAAAAGGGGATAAACAAACAATCCAAAAATCCAACAACACATATAAATTTGGTACCCACCCCGCCGTGCGCCTATTTGAGTACACACCATTTTCGTATCCTTATTTCCTTATTTGATTGTGAAATACTGAGACCGAACCAATAACTTGAGAAAAACATAAGAAAATCCGTCTTGTCTCTCCGCATCCACTTTTTCCTTTGTTAATAAATAATTCATGATAATAAAACCTTTTCAATAAAAAAGACAAGACGAACTTTGAAAGATTATTAAAATAAAAAAAAAAAAAGAAAAGATATCATCCGGAATTTATTTCTCTGTGTGTGTATGTATAACGTTACATTTTGTGAACCATAAGAAATTGTTAACCACAAGGAATTTAACATTCAGTATTTTCTTAAGTAGTAGCAAAAGAAAATTAAGCACAAAAAAAAGGATTAGAAATTTAAATTTGATTTTTGTGTTTTTTTTTTCGTTTTCTTATGTTGTGTGCTTTTTTTTGGGTATTCTCCATTCACCATGTCAACCAATTGATGTGTAAAAAATGCTAAACACTTTGTAATATTACGAGACTATGATGATAATAATAATAATCATGTTGGTGGGTGTGAATCCTCTGCTTATTATACCCATGTATTTTTATATTTTTTTGTGTTGACATTTTAAATTTGTCGGGGCAACAAGTTTGCCATCGTGTTGTATGTTTATAAGCTTTGTGATGATTAAATAATGAGTACCGCACCCAAACAAATAAGCCTTAAATTTTAAGAATTATTTTTTTAATATTAAATTATATCACCTACTATTTGCACCCAAAGGAATCTCGTCTTTAATTTAAAGATCTGAAAATTATTAGTTTTATTTTATTTTATTTATTTATTTATTAAGGCAACAATAATATTGTAAATCTGTCCGTAGCTTTTTTCAACTCGAGAAGGGTAAAAGATAGAAAGTTAATATTTCGCGTGCTTTTACGGTTCAGTGATAAAAGTTCATAGCCGCAAGAATTACACTGATAGGTTCCTCCTGGGCTGAGCTGTGGCAGATCAAAGTTTCAGAAACTTGCCATTGAAAATACATGGGATTCAAAAATCGATATTTGAAATTTTGCGACATAAAAATACTATACTTATTACAATGTTTAGAGGAATATTAATTTCTCTATTTCGCATTTTTTTTATTTATTTATATTTTACTATATTTATCTTTCAAAGTGTCAAATGATTGATATTTGAGACCACCTCAACTTTTCAACGTTTCAACTATTTAACTTTTTAACTCAAATCGTCTAAAGTAAGGTTATTTTTAAATAAATTTATATGTTTTTTCTAACTATTATTCAGAAAACGATTGACTTTATCTCAAAGAGCTGAATCTGAAAGGTGAAAGAGGGAACAATACGCGCAACGTCACAGAAACTTAAGAAAAAATCCTGAACACAAAGAAATGGAACAGCGCAACAAAAAAGCCAACCAAGAATCACGCGCTGCAGCTGCTGCCCTACAGGATACAAGAGAGCACTCATCTCACATGAGCCAGTGGTACCTGGAACCAATGAACGTCCAGTATTCAGAATATAGCGAACTACATTTTGGAACAGAAAAACGAGGAAACTTGGTTGGATTTGGTCTATGTTGTTCGCATGGCGGACATACAATCGTCAGAGCTCTTTGAAAATCTAATATCCACAAACAAGAACTACCGCAACAACACCTGCCAATTCAATTCTGCATTGGCAATAGCAAGCACTGTGGCAAAAGTCGAAGAACCTTGTCCACATGGACCTAAGTATTAAAAGATTCATTATCAGGTACATCACTGAGTCGGACGACTTTACCCAGAGGAAGGTCAGCGTCCATATTATCTTCAGTTGTACACATATGATGTCAGCACTGCTACTGAAGAGCGCATGAGCTACACATCTAACCAAAAGTGTGACCCTACAATAATGCACGATCGTGGACTACATCTGAATGAAGTTAATCCTTGTGCTTCATCGTTTAAGCACATGCATGAAGCTATCGAAGCAGAACCTCAATCAGCTGCACATGTTCCCATGGAGATCATCATTACAAAGGAAAATTATCTGAGATGATATAACGCTCCGACAGCCATTGACAATGCGTGCATCTTTCGGGCAGAAGAAGGATATCCACTCGGAGAACATAATGTAGTCATCCAGCCTAAAAATGGCAAACTTAGGACAATAAATATTCTAAATCTGCTTCTTGACCCGTTAGCATATCCACTTCGTTTTCCTTACGGAATTAAATAGTGGCAAAGTATCGTTTACTAGTCCAAGTCATTATCTCTTTAGTTAGGAACGGATATGTATTCACACATGGAAGAGAACAATTTGAAGTTTCAACGAGATAACCAAGAAAACTTTGAATGGAACTAACACCAGAATCTAATGGATCATCTCAATGTTCGAGCTCAGGAGAGCAACATGCGAGTCGGCAAACCTGTTCTGTTGTTGTCAACGTTCAAAGGCAGCCCAAGAAACATGCTGGAAAACTACAATGATGCAATGGCAATCATCCGAAAAGTTGGCAAGCCAGATTTGCTTATCACCATGACTTGCAACCCAGAATGGCGTGAGATCATTGAAAATCTTAAACCAGGACAAAAGTGTCATTCACGATCTGACTTGAATGACAGAGTTTTCAGAGATAAGGTTGTAGCTCTTTTAGACGAATTTCAAAAAGACGGCTTCTTCGGTCACACAGCAGCAACAATCTACACGATTGAATTTCAGAAGCACGGCTTTCCTAAAGCCACATTTTGGTTAGTCTTGAAGGAGCTGATAAGTTGACGGACTCTGCTCATATGGATTCTGTTGTGTGCGCTGAACTTCCAAATCAGAGTGAAGTGCCTGTTCTATTCGAGCGTATAAAGAAACATAATATCTAAGGACCATTTGCTGAAAACACCACTCTACTTGCTGGCTCGACAACAACAAGTGTGCAAAGGAGTTTCCAAAAGCATTTAGTGAAATAACACGTAATTGTCACAATGGTTTTCCAACAACATATCTGGTTTTAACACCACATCTGTGACAAGCAACACAACGGTCCCTATTGATAATTCCTAGGTGGTGCCATCGCTATCTGACTTTGCGTTACAAATCTCACATCAACGTAGAGGTATGTGCATCAGTCAAAGGCGTCAAGTACATATATAAGTACATCTACAAAGGATTTGATGCATGCGCATAGTCAAGTTGACCAATGACCCTGAAAACCAGGAAATGCGATACGACGAGATGAAAAGTTATCTTTCGGCATGATATGTGATATCGCACGAAGAATGCTGGAGGCTGGTTAGCTTTGAAACTGATTATCAATAATTAACTGTTGGAAGACTTGCGTGTCATCTGCCAAACAAGCTGCCAGCTTACTTTCGAGAAGGTTGGGAAGAACAAACAGCTCCAAGCGAAAACAGGACTACACTTACTGAAGAGTTTAAAACAAATGTTGATCCGAATTTTACATTACGTTCAATTCTTTACACTCAAATGCCTCAACAATATACTTGGACTCATCAGAAACACTGGCAGCTACGAAAACGCGGCGGAGACAAAGTTGTCACACGAATGTACATCGTTCCTCCCTAAAACGTTAAACTCCTCCACCTTCGGCTTCTTCTTTTGCATGTTCGTGGTGCAACATCGTTTGAAGACCTTAAAAGTCATGATGGTGTGGTTTATGAAAGTTTTAGAGAAGCCGCAGTTGCATATGGGTTGGCTGAAGACGAAGACCTTTTCGAAGCAATTATGATTAAAGGTGAAGCCATCGAAGTCAAAACATCAACTAACCAACTTCGCGAACTTAGTAGCATGGAATGTTCCAGGATCTGCAGCTGAATTTTGGGAGCGATTCAGAAAAGATTTGATTGACGACTTTTTACACAACATGCCAGAGTCTAACGCACTCAATCGTGCTCTTATTGAAATAAAGGAGATTATAAAGACTCATGGCACCGATTGCAAATCACTTAATTTGTATGATCCAGATTATGACACTTTAATGGACTTCAATGACTCTCTTTTAAACAACGTCAATATGTTTGATGATTTATACGAGCAAGCGACTCCTCCACAACAGGAAATTACTGATGAAGTGTGCAACAGCTAACAATACAAAATTCCAAAAGTCATCATAGTAGATGCCTGATGGAAGAACTATTTACAACCAGTACAAACTGCAGCTTCAGTTAACGGAAACCGACTACTACGCGATTTAGATATTACTTCTACGTCTAGATTTGCCGTTAAGACGGTCATATTTTGTAGAGATTTTCGTCAAACACTGCCTGTAGTACTGCGCGGAGGAAGAGCAGAGACTGTAGACATGCGCATTAGGTCAAGTTCACTGTGGCTAAATGTGCAAAACAAGAAGCTTATGACTAACATGCGCGTCAATGAAGGCTAAGAGGTATTCGCTAATTTTTTACTTAATGTCGGAAGTGCTACTTTGCCCGTAGTACAACACTGAGAAAAAAAACAAGTAAAAGTAAAAGAATATACATATAAATTCAAAAAATATACATATATTTTTTGGGCGAAAAGTTTGGTTTTTAAAATCAAAAGGATAATCTTTTTACTTTTAAAATAAATTTTTTCGCCAAATTTGTTTATAAAAATAAAAAAATTGTTTCTATTTTCAAAAATACTTTCCTTACTTCTGTCAAATAGTTTTTTAAATTTTGAGAGATTATTTCTTAAGAATAAAAAACTATTGGTTAGCTTTAAAAGATTTATTTTAATATTTAAATAATTATTTTTTAACAAGTCACACAATTTTATTAAATCAAAGTTAAAAATTGGGGAGTAAATTTTCACTCCCCAATTTTTAACCCCCAGGGTCATTGTACAAAAATACACACAACCCTTAAAAAAATATAATGAGAACCTCCTCAATGTCTTTCTTAGCAGTTTGGTTTTGTACTGATAAAAAGTTGGTCTACTCGTCATTGCAACGACCAAAACCAAACTGCAAAAATTCAAACCTTCATACCTTTAGTATAACACAAGAACATATAGATTTGGCGAATTATATAAAATATAGATGAATTGAAAAATAAAACAACGGAATTTCTGGCAAAACAATAAATATAAACATTTTCATAAGTTGTCATTATTATCAAAAAAATAGTTTTGAAATTCTATAACTCTTCTTTTGAAATAAATTATTCTGTTTAAATAAATAAACTTTTTAAATTTAAAAAATATTTTATAAATCATTTTACAAAATATGCTATTAAAATAAAAAAACTATTTAATAGTTTGCAAAAATTTCATTTAATTTCAAAAAAATACTTTTTAAATTCAAAAAAAAATATAACTTTTAGAAATTAAAAACTTCGTTTTTTAATTTTACAAAATTTTTCTCAGTGAAGGTATGAATTTTGTTGAACTACCAGGTCAATTTACTGAAACTAGGTCACCAACCGATTTCGTATTTGACAAGGAATCTCTGTCAACCGCGGAAAACATAGTCGATCGAGCAATATTGGCACCAACAATTGATGGCACTGCACTGAGAAAAATTTTGGTTCGTAAAATTAAAAAACGAAGTTTTTAATTTCTAAAAGTTATAAAAATTTTTGAATTTAAAAAGTATTTTTGCAAACTAATAAATAGCTTTTTATTTTAATAACATGTTTTGTAAAACGATTTATAAAATACTTTTTAAATTTCAAAAGTTTATTTATTTAAACAGAATAATTTATTGGGGAAGTTAATTTTCTACTTTGATTTAATAAAATTGTGTGACATTTGTTAAAAAATAATTATTTAAAAATTAAAATAAATCTTTTAAAGCTAGCCAATAATTTTTTAATTAAAAAAAAAAATATCTTAAAATTCAAGAAAACTATTTGACATAAGTAAGGAAAGTATTTTTGAAAATAAAAACAATTTTTTTAATTTTATAAACAAATTTGGCGAAAAAATTTACTTTAAAATTAAAAAGATTATTTTTTTTTTGTTTTTAAAAACGAGACGTGAGAGAACAGAGCGAATATCCGACATGTTTGTTCTCAACTCTGCATTCGTATCTTTGATGGTAGTGGATCTTTGATGGTGGTTCTGAAACTGTTAGCTTAAGCCGGATTCAGTGTTGCATACACTCGTTCCTTCCTTTCTTCTGAAGTTTTTTTTAAATCAATCCAAGTTGCTGAAAAAATCCTCAAGAAATAAATCCTCATTTCTAAAAAATGAAATTTGTTTAAAAAAATTTCAGAAGAAAGGAAGGAACGAAAGAACGCAACACTGAATCCGTCTTTACGGATTTCGGCTTTCTGCAATGTGTACAGGTTTTGTGACTATATTTCTTCTTGGACTTCAACCTTCATGGTAATTTAGAATATAGAGATGGAAACGCAAAACAAAACGAAAAAAAAATAGAAAACAAGATTGTCATAATTGCACGTTAAGAGAAGGTGGTCTATTATATAAACAAAAAAATGAAAACAAAAGTGAACGAAAATAAAATTTTCCGATAATGGTTTATTTTTTTATCGGGTATATAGAGCTTGTGACGACTGTAGTTTTTTTAATTTTTTTCTGAAACACAGTTGAAGCGAGATCTCGCAAATATAAATGGAATAATTATATGCGGTGATATTGATCACATAAAATCAAATTGTTAAAAAAAATGTTTATATGTACACAAAAAAAAATCGAAATAAAAACCAAAAAGTTGTGTAACGAATGGTTTGGGTCTTGATCGACGCCACATATCACACCTCATATGCGGGTAGCTTTCAGTGGCTAGGGAGGGATCTTTCAATGTAACGCCGACAGCCATTATACAATAATGATAACGATAATAGTTTAAATGGTCATATGGTATTCTATGGTTTGTCAGAATATACCGGCTATAGCAAGGTCATCCCAAATTAATCAAACACCTAGTTACACATTCTATATACTAAATAAATATAACGTGAAAAAATTATGCACATCACCAATCATTAGCGAAACAAAAAAACTTGCTTCCCGCACTGTATGTATTCCCAACACAAATAATTTGGGAAAGAAAACGCAAGAAATCGAAATCAATGGAATATATGAACAAAATCCATTTACAAAAGAATCGAACCGAATCTGTGATTGTTTAGCTATATAATATATCTATGACAAATGAAAAATATTCGACTTAAAAGGAAAGTACAACAACAAAATAGTAACTAAAATTTAAAATGATAGAAAAAAACAAACTAGAGGTAATAGTAATAAATAAGTACATCACCAAATTTTCATTTTGTTGGTCATTGACGGTGTCCTTCCGCTTAGCCGCATGTACTTTCATTTACTTTGACGTTCACAGGAATGATTACTCAGCTGCAGATGCTCTTCTGTTATGTGTTGATTTAGGTAAAACTATTTTTTTTTTACTTCGAAGTGCGACCGTGCGATCACAATTTGCGTACAATTTTTTGTCTTTATAACTAGTAACTGTACCAATATTGGCGGTTTTTATAATATTTATTGTACACTATATATAAACTAGGTGCACCCTTTATTTTCACTGTCCAAGAGGATATTTGTTTTCTTACTTTTATATTAGTTATGAATGGTTATTATTATTATTATTATTGCATAGTAGATATATAATTTATTTTATTATTATTTAAGATAGGTAGAAGTAAGATTATGACTATTTGTTGGTCGTCATATTATTTCACCGGATGATAATTGCATTCATTGATGTCCACTTGCAATCGGTTTCTTTCACAACACTTTTAACGACCTTGCGCACTGTATCAACGGCAAATTATCTTTATGTCTCAAGCAAACATTGCACTACCAAATTGGACAGAAATGAATCAAAACAAATACACAAATAATTAACATTGTTTACTATTTTGATGCTCATATAAATTTCTTTTTATTTATTCACAAAATCAACATTTTAATTTTTGATTTATTTATCATAGGTATATACAGAACACAGTTTAACAGAACTTGATTATGTAATTTTTCTTTTAATTTAAGTTAAAATTTAACCAATTAATTTATTTCACAAATTTTAAGTTTTACTAGTTACTTGCTGCTAATTTAACTTTTACTTTAAAAGAAATTATGAAAAAACACATCACACGACCATAGTTCTATCTTATGGATTTTGTTTATTTTTTCTATTCCATTAACTAATTGGGATCACGTAAATTCAAAATAACTTGCTTCGTATTTTTTGCCCCAATGACTGACCCCCGTTCACATTTTTCACCGGTTTATATACATTTTAGTTTCCCCGCTAAATCCCTACCATCAACCAAACAAAACTTTAGACAAGTAAAATTTTTTTTTTAATGTATATGTACAAACTGGACCGACCAGAAAATTGAGCGCCAATACTACGGTTTAGTACGTTCTCCAATTAAATATTCATTACTCGCATACAACAGAAGAGTTGCTAGTTAATCAAGTATGATTATGCTGTATATTGTACCAATATTCTAAACCAAATGCGTCCGCAAGTTTCATGCACAATTACACACCATAACAAAGTACATTTTGCCTGAGCAATTACAGTACACGAGACAGCAGAAACTATGGGATGTTCCGCAGATAAGTAAATTGTTACAGTTGTAAGGGATATTCTCAAAAAGAGTAGTGGAATTATAAAAATATGTATGTAGACTTTAAAAGGTATTTAAGAATAATGTACATCTTGTGGAAAAAAATAAATTAAAATATAAAGATGAATTAATAAATAATTAAAGAATATTGTACATATCGTCAGTTTTTGACATATATACACTTGCAGTGAGTCCTTTTCAGTAAACAGCTATTTCACGTTTGCAGCATTTACATTTCGTTTCGCAAGCATATGTCTCATCAACATATTAATAAATTCTTCTTTAGAGAGGGTTTTTTGCAAGTGTATTTCTGTCATTTCAATAGTGAGTTAGAAATCGCATAAAGGATATGGCACCACAGCACTTTAAATATCCTTTGTAAAATCATAAAATCGCAACATATAGCTCACTTCACAAAAACAAATAGCTCAAGCGTGCAACGAGTTAAAAAGTCATTTTTGGCCATTTAAAAGTTAAATAAATGTGAATCTTACATATTTGGTCAAAACCTACTCCGATAATAATTTAAAACATAATGAAACAACAAGCACACTATACGTGAGCATAAACGAAAGACTTCAATCTTTATAAATGAAAAAAAAAACGACGAACCTGATTTTACACAAGTATGAATGGTAAAATAATTTATTCAAAATGGCTACTAAAACTAATTGTAGCACCCAAGAAATGCTTGATAATGCATTGTCATCGCGCACCGATCCTCACTAAAAGTTTGAGCTTTCTGGTTGGGATTGATGAAAATTTGATTTAAAAAATTCACTTCAAACAGACAAAGACAGCTAAATAAAAGTATGTACAAACAGCTACGTTAAATTTTTTCCCTTCAACCAATATTTCACACATCTTACTTAATTTACAATCCAATTATATCACTTTAAATTGTACATAAAATCATCAATCACTGTTCAAATTACCCGTTTCCTCGAAATTATCTCAACTCAGTACGTAGAACCGTTTATTTTATCGACAGATTAAATCCCAAAATACCAGACAATTGATACAACACAGAATAAGATAAAATCATCAGACAAACACACAGTCATTAGAAAAATAAACTACTTCAATTTCCACATTTAAACAAAAATAGCAGAATAAAAATTCCAATCAATTTCGTGATCGTTTGATGGATTTTTTTTTCGTGCCAGTTTAATAAAACAAAAAATCTCAATGTGCATTTTGCTACATTGGATATAAATTAAACGAAATGCACCGTAACAAGTTTAGTGGAATATAAAATGCAAAATCAAGAGAAACGAACGACAGCCAAATGTCTATAGTTTTTTTGCAAAATCCGTTTATTCTTACGTTTAATTTATTATAGTTTTACGGTTTGATGTAATTCAACGAAATGAGAACTAATTGGTATTCCTCATTATACTTTTTGTTACTTGGAAAATGCTACTTACTGTATGCCATTTTTATTTTATTACATCCGCATACCAAAGCAGCAATACAACTCTTGTAAATTAAATGTTTATTAAATTAAAATTATTTGTGCTGTAATGAAAATTATTTTTAACTGTCCAGAAACATTAAAATGTTTTTATGCACAAAATAATTAGATTTTTTTGGTTACCGCAAATAATAAAATTTAAATGTAAAATATGTCAACTATTAAAAAATAAATACTGTCATTAAAAACTATATTGTGTTGTGTATACATTGTGCAGTAATTAAAAGTGAATTAAATATTTAAATGGGCGTATTAACTATTTAGATAAAAAAACATTTTACAATAATTATACATGAATATTGTATAATATTTTTGGGTATGCAGAGAGTTACCCTTAACGGTTTGGGAAGACGTGAAAAATGAAAATTAGACTATTGTGATAACCAGTGTTGTGACGTATTGTCTTCATCGCGTAGTTGACCATATGTCGACAAACTCGAAAATTATTATTTTTATTAGTAGTTAAGAAAATGTTCGGCACTCACATATTTCTTAAAAAGAACCATTTCAAGATGAAGGCCTTTATTTATTAAAACATTTGACAAACTTTAACCCAAGTTTTATAAAGTTTATACTTCAATATATTTTATCTGTTTTAGTAAAAAGTAGAATTTTACATACAGCTTGGCAAGATACTATTAAAGCACTACTATTTAATACTTATAATGATCAAACTTAATGACTAATACTTAAAAAACCGGTTTTAGGACGGAATTTTCGATAAGATTGCTATGGGGTTTTAGAAAAATAATTGAATTTACCGAAAAATTTACTTAAAATTGACTTCTACCTTAAGTTTCTCACACAACCTGACATTTTCAACTCACACTCAACTAAATTTCGCTTTCAACTTATCGCGAACCGAATCTCTTAAAAGACTCATTAATTGAATATTCTAGACTCGCCTCAATTTTTAGTTTTGGCAGTATGCCAAACTTAAGCTAAAAGTCAATTTTAAGTAAATTTTTCCGTACATTCAATTATTTTTCTTAAACCCTATGGCAAACTGATAGAAAATTCTGTCCTAAAACCGGTTTTTACCGAAGTACTCAGTTTACCTTAAGTTTGGCACTCAGCCCAAGTTTCTTGACGGTACCGTTCTAGACTAGTATATAATCTGCTATACACAACTAAACTGTTATACAACAAACTTTAGCGCTACTACTCAACCCCACTAATCGCGCACAAAACTGTTTATAATGTTCTAAACCGTAAATGAGCAATTTTCGTTGAAATAATTGCCTCGCTGAATTGTTTGTAACAAATAAATCGGATTGTAACAATATATGTTTTGAAATAACAGAAATTGTGATGAGAATGGACGCTTTTAGGGCACCCAACAGTTGGGAACATGTTCAGTAGAATCACGGCCAATGCTATGAAAATGTATAGCACTAATGTCAACGGATATAATGCATAGGCCAAAGTTTAACTGAATAATTTGTATACCGTCATCTGTCAATGCCAACAAAATCAATAAATTTACAAATTTTTTGTTTGCAATTTGCACGCAATGCATTTTTGTATAGTGTACACCACTCGTACATTTTATTTATTGCAAATGAATCAAAAATAATAAATCAACATTTTCTTTATTATTATTACTGCATATTCATATAAAATATTATTTATGAGCATATGCGGTTGTGTGTACATGCGGTTAATTTTAAAGCACCAAATTTTTGGTCAGACATTTTATTTATTGTAATTCAAACTTTTAAAGTACATTGTGGAGATAGACTAAACTTTCATTAGAAATTGCCTTAACATAATGTACAAAATCATTAATAATTAAAAACCATAAATCAACCTTAAAAATTTAATATTTTAATCAGCCACAAATTCCTCCCTACATAAACACACTGCATGTAAATTTAATTATAATAATTCATAAAGTTCAAATAATTCCAAATATATGTTTGCTTTAATAATTATTGGATTAAAAAATAAATCATATCATAATGTAGTACTCGATTCTATGTATCCCGAAAATTAAATTAAAACAACAAACATAATTTTTTATACATATCGGAGGTATTATGTACCATATACATATTACATACATAAATATGTTGTGTATATATGATTACACATTATTAAAAGTCTACTATCCAAATATAAATTAAAGCGCTAAATTTATACATAATTTAATATTGTTACACATTATTATTGTAATTTAATTTTTTATGAATAAAATAATAAAAAACTGAACGCCATCATACATACAAAATTACATAACCGCCAGTATTATATACAAAAAAAAAGCAAAAAATGGGAAAACATTGAATGAAATATTGGATGTTTGCAAATTGGTAGACTGCATCTACCCGTAATATATTAAATTTCATATGCATGCAACAATATCCAAAAAAAAAAATAGTTTTTATTTTTAATATTATATCAAAAATATGCGGGAGCTTTATATACGAAATATTCAAATTGCAAAAGCACCAGCGTTTATCACGATTTGATAAGCAAAAATTCATTGTCACAAACTCATAAATTAGCGTCGGTTTTTTTTAATATTATTTACATGCAGGACGCAGGGACTATAAATTTTTAAATAATCGTTAACCGAAGTACTTGCATGGCTTCACTCGGTAAGTAGATAAATAACCGAAATTGTAATATTGAAAAAAATAAAAATAGAAATGATTTTTCCTAACAGACACTGGAATGCATGTATGTCTAATTTAAAAATGCATGTATGTCGAAATCTTATGTATGTGAAGTTAGCCCAGAAAGTCATCCCAGAAAAAATAAATTTTTGCATCAGGCAACACTAAAGTTATATATATATACCAGCCCAGGATTTCATTAAAATTATTTAAATTAATATTAGTTCAGCCCAAGAAATATTAAAACTTCGTAATAAAACATATTGGAGGGAAAGAAAAAAAATATATTCAGAGTCCAAAGATTATGAACGAAAAAATTTCAAATAATTACATTACAACTCATGTAAGATTATAACGTTAGTCACAATAGTAGGATTGCTTGAAATTCGTGTGATTGGTAACAGACATAATGACAAGTGGTTATAACGAGCTTTGATGATGACGAGTATACTGACGAGTCATTACTATTAGATTTGGTTTCCGGAACTCTTTGTTTCCAGGAGCTATTGAAGCAAATCCATGGTTAGTGTATTGGCCCGGTAGGATTATCTTGAAATTTTAATGTTGAGTAACAGTCATTTTTATAAGTGGTTACCACTAGGTTTGATTTCCGGAACTGGCGGTTTCTGGGAACCATGGAGTAAAATATTTTATATATTGGGCCCAACACGTGTGCACCTGTAGCACCAATTAGAACGGTACGATTTTCTTGAAAATTGTATGGTACGTAGGAAGTATAAGGACAAGTCGTTTGTATTAGGTTTGGTTTCCGGAACTCTTTGTTTCCAGGGGCTATTGAAGCAAATCCCTGGTTAGTGTATTGGCCCATTCAAATATGAGCCTGTAGCGCCAATCGCAAAGGTAGGATTATCTTGAAATTTTAATGTTGAGTAACAGTCATTATTATAAGTGGTTACCACTAGGTTTGGTTTCCGGAACTGGCGGTTTCTGGGAACCATGGAGTAAAATATTTTATATATTGGGCCCAACACGTGTGCACCTGTAGCACCAATTAGAACGGTACGATTTTCTTGAAATTTGTATGGTACGTAGGAAGTATAAGGACAAGTCGTTTGTATTAGGTTTGGTTTCCGGAACTCTTTGTTTCCAGGGGCTATTGAAGCAAATCCCTGGTTAGTGTATTGGCCCATTCAAATATGAGCCTGTAGCGCCAATCGCAAAGGTAGGATTATCTTGAAATTTTAATGTTGAGTAACAGTCATTATTATAAGTGGTTACCACTAGGTTTGGTTTCCGGAACTGGCGGTTTCTGGGAACCATGGAGTAAAATATTTTATATATTGGGCCCAACACGTGCGCACCTGTAGCACCAATTAGAACGGTACGATTTTCTTGAAATTTGTATGGTACGTAGGAAGTATAAGGACAAGTCGTTTGTATTAGGTTTGGTTTCCGGAACTCTTTGTTTCCAGGAGCTATTGAAGCAAATCCATGGTTAGTGTATTGGCCCATTCAAATATGAGCCTGTAGCGCCAATAGCAACGGTAGGATTATCTTGAAATTTTAATGTTGAGTAACAGTCATTTTTATAAGTGGTTACCACTAGGTTTGATTTCCGGAACTGGCGGTTTCTGGGAACCATGGAGTAAAATATTTTATATATTGGGCCCAACACGTGTGCACCTGTAGCACCAATTAGAACGGTACGATTTTCTTGAAATTTGTATGGTACGTAGGAAGTATAAGGACAAGTCGTTTGTATTAGGTTTGGTTTCCGGAACTCTTTGTTTCCAGGGGCTATTGAAGCAAATCCCTGGTTAGTGTATTGGCCCATTCAAATATGAGCCTGTAGCGCCAATAGCAACGGTAGGATTATCTTGAAATTTTAATGTTGAGTAACAGTCATTATTATAAGTGGTAACCACTAGGTTTGGTTTCCGGAACTGGCGGTTTCTGGGAACCATGGAGTAAAATATTTTATATATTGGGCCCAACACGTGTGCACCTGTAGCACCAATTAGAACGGTACGATTTTCTTGAAATTTGTATGGTACGTAGGAAGTATAAGGACAAGTCGTTTGTATTAGGTTTGGTTTCCGGAAATCTTTGTTTCCAGGAGCTATTGAAGCAAATCCATGGTTAGTGTATTGGCCCATTCAAATATGAGCCTGTAGCGCCAATAGCAACGGTAGGATTATCTTGAAATTTTAATGTTGAGTAACAGTCATTATTATAAGTGGTTACCACTAGGTTTGGTTTCCGGAACTGGCGGTTTCTGGGAACCATGGAGTAAAATATTTTATATATTGGGCCCAACACGTGTGCACCTGTAGCATCAATTAGAACGGTACGATATTCTTGAAATTTGTATGGTACGTAGCCAGTATAAGGACAAGTCGTTTGTATTAGGTTTGGTTTCCGGAACTCTTTGTTTCCAGGGGCTATTGAAGCAAATCCCTGGTTAGTGTATTGGCCCATTCAAATATGAGCCTGTAGCGCCAATCGCAACGGTAGGATTATCTTGAAATTTTAATGTTGAGTAACAGTCATTATTATAAGTGGTAACCACTAGGTTTGGTTTCCGGAACTGGCGGTTTCTGGGAACCATGGAGTAAAATATTTTATATATTGGGCCCAACACGTGTGCACCTGTAGCACCAATTAGAACGGTACGATTTTCTTGAAATTTGTATGGTACGTAGGAAGTATAAGGACAAGTCGTTTGTATTAGGTTTGGTTTCCGGAACTCTTTGTTTCCAGGAGCTATTGAAGCAAATCCATGGTTAGTGTATTGGCCCATTCAAATATGAGCCTGTAGCGCCAATAGCAACGGTAGGATTATCTTGAAATTTTAATGTTGAGTAACAGTCATTTTTATAAGTGGTTACCACTAGGTTTGGTTTCCGGAACTGGCGGTTTCTGGGAACCATGGAGTAAAATATTTTATATATTGGGCCCAACACGTGTGCACCTGTAGCACCAATTAGAGCGGTATGATTTTCTTGAAATCTGTATGGTACGTAGGAAGTATAAGGACAAGTCGTTTGTATTAGGTTTGGTTTCCGGAACTCTTTGTTTCCAGGAGCTATTGAAGCAAATCCATGGTTAGTGTATTGGCCCATTCAAATATGAGCCTGTAGCGCCAATAGCAACGGTAGGATTATCTTGAAATTTTAATGTTGAGTAACAGTCATTATTATAAGTGGTTACCACTAGGTTTGGTTTCTGGAACTGGCGGTTTCTGGGAACCATGGAGTAAAATATTTTATATATTGGGCCCAACACGTGTGCACCTGTAGCATCAATTAGAACGGTACGATTTTCTTGAAATTTGTATGGTACGTAGCCAGTATAAGGACAAGTCGTTTGTATTAGGTTTGGTTTCCGGAACTCTTTGTTTCCAGGGGCTATTGAAGCAAATCCCTGGTTAGTGTATTGGCCCATTCAAATATGAGCCTGTAGCGCCAATCGCAACGGTAGGATTATCTTGAAATTTTAATGTTGAGTAACAGTCATTATTATAAGTGGTAACCACTAGGTTTGGTTTCCGGAACTGGCGGTTTCTGGGAACCATGGAGTAAAATATTTTATATATTGGGCCCAACACGTGTGCACCTGTAGCACCAATTAGAACGGTACGATTTTCTTGAAATTTGTATGGTACGTAGGAAGTATAAGGACAAGTCGTTTGTACTAGGTTTGGTTTCCGGAACTCTTTGTTTCCAGGAGCTATTGAAGCAAATCCATGGTTAGTGTATTGGCCCATTCAAATATGAGCCTGTAGCGCCAATAGCAACGGTAGGATTATCTTGAAATTTTAATGTTGAGTAACAGTCATTTTTATAAGTGGTTACCACTAGGTTTGGTTTCCGGAACTGGCGGTTTCTGGGAACCATGGAGTAAAATATTTTATATATTGGGCCCAACACGTGTGCACCTGTAGCATCAATTAGAACGGTACGATTTTCTTGAAATTTGTATGGTACGTAGCCAGTATAAGGACAAGTCGTTTGTATTAGGTTTGGTTTCCGGAACTCTTTGTTTCCAGGGGCTATTGAAGCAAATCCCTGGTTAGTGTATTGGCCCATTCAAATATGAGCCTGTAGCGCCAATCGCAACGGTAGGATTATCTTGAAATTTTAATGTTGAGTAACAGTCATTATTATAAGTGGTAACCACTAGGTTTGGTTTCCGGAACTGGCGGTTTCTGGGAACCATGGAGTAAAATATTTTATATATTGGGCCCAACACGTATGCACCTGTAGCACCAATTAGAACGGTACGATTTTCTTGAAATTTGTATGGTACGTAGGAAGTATAAGGACAAGTCGTTTGTATTAGGTTTGGTTTCCGGAACTCTTTGTTTCCAGGGGCTATTGAAGCAAATCCCTGGTTAGTGTATTGGCCCATTCAAATATGAGCCTGTAGCGCCAATAGCAACGGTAGGATTATCTTGAAATTTTAATGTTGAGTAACAGTCATTATTATAAGTGGTTACCACTAGGTTTGGTTTCCGGAACTGGCGGTTTCTGGGAACCATGGAGTAAAATATTTTATATATTGGGCCCAACACGTGTGCACCTGTAGCATCAATTAGAACGGTACGATTTTCTTGAAATTTGTATGGTACGTAGCCAGTATAAGGACACGTCGTTTGTATTAGGTTTGGTTTCCGGAACTCTTTGTTTCCAGGGGCTATTGAAGCAAATCCCTGGTTAGTGTATTGGCCCATTCAAATATGAGCCTGTAGCGCCAATCGCAACGGTAGGATTATCTTGAAATTTTAATGTTGAGTAACAGTCATTATTATAAGTGGTTACCACTAGGTTTGGTTTCCGGAACTGGCGGTTTCTGGGAACCATGGAGTAAAATATTTTATATATTGGGCCCAACACGTGTGCACCTGTAGCATCAATTAGAACGGTACGATTTTCTTGAAATTTGTATGGTACGTAGCCAGTATAAGGACACGTCGTTTGTATTAGGTTTGGTTTCCGGAACTCTTTGTTTCCAGGGGCTATTGAAGCAAATCCCTGGTTAGTGTATTGGCCCATTCAAATATGAGCCTGTAGCGCCAATCGCAACGGTAGGATTATCTTGAAATTTTAATGTTGAGTAACAGTCATTATTATAAGTGGTAACCACTAGGTTTGGTTTCCGGAACTGGCGGTTTCTGGGAACCATGGAGTAAAATATTTTATATATTGGGCCCAACACGTGTGCACCTGTAGCACCAATTAGAACGGTACGATTTTCTTGAAATTTGTATGGTACGTAGGAAGTATAAGGACAAGTCGTTTGTATTAGGTTTGGTTTCCGGAACTCTTTGTTTCCAGGAGCTATTGAAGCAAATCCATGGTTAGTGTATTGGCCCATTCAAATATGAGCCTGTAGCGCCAATAGCAACGGTAGGATTATCTTGAAATTTTAATGTTGAGTAACAGTCATTTTTATAAGTGGTTACCACTAGGTTTGGTTTCCGGAACTGGCGGTTTCTAGGAACCATGGAGTAAAATATTTTATATATTGGGCCCAACACGTGTGCACCTGTAGCACCAATTAGAACGGTACGATTTTCTTGAAATCTGTATGGTACGTAGGAAGTATAAGGACAAGTCGTTTGTATTAGGTTTGGTTTCCGGAACTCTTTGTTTCCAGGAGCTATTGAAGCAAATCCATGGTTAGTGTATTGGCCCATTCAAATATGAGCCTGTAGCGCCAATAGCAACGGTAGGATTATCTTGAAATTTTAATGTTGAGTAACAGTCATTATTATAAGTGGTTACCACTAGGTTTGGTTTCCGGAACTGGCGGTTTCTGGGAACCATGGAGTAAAATATTTTATATATTGGGCCCAACACGTGTGCACCTGTAGCATCAATTAGAACGGTACGATTTTCTTGAAATTTGTATGGTACGTAGCCAGTATAAGGACAAGTCGTTTGTATTAGGTTTGGTTTCCGGAACTCTTTGTTTCCAGGGGCTATTGAAGCAAATCCCTGGTTAGTGTATTGGCCCATTCAAATATGAGCCTGTAGCGCCAATCGCAACGGTAGGATTATCTTGAAATTTTAATGTTGAGTAACAGTCATTATTATAAGTGGTAACCACTAGGTTTGGTTTCCGGAACTGGCGGTTTCTGGGAACCATGGAGTAAAATATTTTATATATTGGGCCCAACACGTATGCACCTGTAGCACCAATTAGAACGGTACGATTTTCTTGAAATTTGTATGGTACGTAGGAAGTATAAGGACAAGTCGTTTGTATTAGGTTTGGTTTCCGGAACTCTTTGTTTCCAGGGGCTATTGAAGCAAATCCCTGGTTAGTGTATTGGCCCATTCAAATATGAGCCTGTAGCGCCAATCGCAACGGTAGGATTATCTTGAAATTTTAATGTTGAGTAACAGTCATTATTATAAGTGGTAACCACTAGGTTTGGTTTCCGGAACTGGCGGTTTCTGGGAACCATGGAGTAAAATATTTTATATATTGGGCCCAACACGTATGCACCTGTAGCACCAATTAGAACGGTACGATTTTCTTGAAATTTGTATGGTACGTAGGAAGTATAAGGACAAGCCGTTTGTATTAGGTTTCGTTTCCGGAACTCTTTGTTTCCAGGGGCTATTGAAGCAAATCCCTGGTTAGTGTATTGGCCCATTCAAATATGAGCCTGTAGCGCCAATCGCAACGGTAGGATTATCTTGAAATTTTAATGTTGAGTAACAGTCATTATTATAAGTGGTAACCACTAGGTTTGGTTTCCGGAACTGGCGGTTTCTGGGAACCATGGAGTAAAATATTTTATATATTGGGCCCAACACGTATGCACCTGTAGCACCAATTAGAACGGTACGATTTTCTTGAAATTTGTATGGTACGTAGGAAGTATAAGGACAAGTCGTTTGTATTAGGTTTCGTTTCCGGAACTCTTTGTTTCCAGGAGCTATTGAAGCAAATCCTTGTTAAATGTATTGGCCCATGAGCCTGTAGCGTCAATCACAACGGTAGGATTTTACATTTTCATTATTTACCTTTATATGTTTTAACTATTGAGCTCGCATTAACATGCTGATGAAATTTGATGTATGTATGTGCAATTGAAATAATTTAAACATATCTTAAGTGAAGAATCGCAAAGCATTTCAATCCTGTCATGAACACATTATAGACATTCGCCTGCCTAATGACTGGGAGTGTTTCAGCGGCCCTAACTTGAAGAACAGATTTTGAATGTTATAATGAGTCAATGAGAAGCCGTACATATAAATTGCAATCACTCAGAATTGTATATAGAATTTGTTTGCTAGTCTACGCTACATTGCCTGATTCATTTGGAATTACCCAGGGAGCACCGCGAGGAGGTATGAATCTCGGACTTCGCCCCCCGTACCACTTTTGTGGATTTATATTAAATTTATTTAAATGTTTATGGACCAAAACTTTTTGTACCTGCGTGTTGCTTAATGGAATGTATGTTGTACAGTAATGAACTGCGTTGCGATCTTTAGACCTGTTTGACGTAGATGAGAAAATGCGGTATGACTTTATGATTTTTTGGTATTTTAATTTTGAGTGAACTCTCCAATAAGTCGTCGTATTTCTCCCATTGGTTATTTCGATAACAATAACTGACATAATGTTGGGAAGTAGGAACATAACTCACGAAACTGTTCAATTTAAAAGAATCTGATTTTAATTTTATCATCAATGGCAAATTAGTTAATGTTATTTGTCTATTGCGATCGACGGATGGCTCTACATATAAGAATATTGCATTATTAAAAATTAAATTTTCTTGAAGCATAATTTCATAACAATTTCGACAGTAAAATTCAAATGGTTCCAGGCATTCTTGGAAATTTTCCACTCCTAAAATGTCAAGCTGGTTCAAATTTAGTGGAATATATTTTATAACATTTTTTGACGATGTTGTATTGCAGGTAATACATTTTGATTGTGCCTCAATACTATAAATATTGTCATTTTTAAATATAAATTCAGACACATACGTTATATTCGACGAACAGTTCATTTTTACTCCGTATAATTTGGTTAAAATATTAAAGCGCTTTTCGTACGCTTTTTCCATATTACCCACTTTGAGAGAATTAACAAGTTCAAAGTATTCACTTGCTATTGAGAAACCCGTACATTCCAAATTAGCAAAACATTGAACTAGTGAATCGAAAGCGCACGTGTGAGTGTAATTCTCTCCGGTGATTAATCCATTGCGCAAATAGGATAAATGATCTTTATTTGATATTTCGGTTAATTTAGTTCGTTTTGTATTTTTCGAAGATTTAGCAGTGTTATAAGGGTTATTGCTTCTGCTCGTAATCAAACATTTGATTATGGATGATTTTTTATCTTCTTCATTAATATTATTAAGACGCTTCAGTGTTGCTAAATTAAAATTCGAACGGGATGCCTTAGCTGGCTGTCCTCTCCAATTTTCGACTTCATCCATTACATTTACCAAACTTTTCTCCACAAAATTGACATTACTATTACTTTTTTCAACTATTTCTGAATCTGGTTTAGTAAATCGTTTTGGAATGCATAACATTTTTCTTTTTAAAACATATTTGTTTCTTCGATCTAATTCTTTTAGAAATCGTAAGGCTTTCAGTGGAACTTTCCCAAGAGTTAAACTTCGTTTAGTTCGTTTTTTTATTGTTGCAAAATAACTCTCAATATGACTATTGCTGTGAGTCTTCTCGTGAAAAACATTGGACCAGAGTGGTAAATATGTCATATATTTTTTTAGAAACATTTCTAAGAATTGCGGGTTGTAATACAAATTAATCGCGAAGGTTTCTTTTGAACAACTTTCGAAAATAATGGAATCTGAAATTATTTTAAAGTCGTTGTAGAATTTAGTTTGTCTATAAATACTTTCATTCAATTTTCTTGATGAAGAAGTATAGTCTTCCTGTTCTGTCAGTTCAAATAAATTGGTATTACAAAAAATTTCCAGTTTTATGGTTGTACTTTGTTGTAGGATCATAGTTAAACTATCTATAACATTTGGTGTTAAATATTTATTTTTCAAAACAACCGACAAATTACGCCAAATATCTTGAATTAAAGTATAGTCCGCCAATAAATAGATAGAGGCCATGATTTCTTTTATGATCTGGTTATTTTTTGAAGTTTTCGAGAAATATTTGTTAATATCGGACATCATATTGTGCATTAAATGTGACACACAAAGTTGCAGTTTTACCAAATCAGATTTGTTGGTTTGCGTTGTTATAAGAGTGTGCGTAAGATTTAAATATTTCACAATATCCATTTTATTAAACGCATCTAAAACTGCGTTTATACCAGCAAAATTAAAATCAGTCACCACTGTTTCGAATATTGGCCAAAATTTAAATTTTTTTTCGACTTCAATACGATATGATCTTAGCCAATTACCAATCGTGTCCATATTGTGGCTGGAACTGATCATATCTGTAACCGGAAATGGGTCGGATGGTTCACTTGGCGTAACGGAAACAGGTACAACCAACGCGTAATATAAAATAGATTTCTCTATTTTAAAAGGGTTTCTAACAAGACCTCCGGTTGCATCCAGATACGCTATTAATCTTTCATTTTTTCTATTACTTAGTAATAATTCCATCATATGTATTTGGGTTTCGTTATATGTTACTATATAAAATGGTTTAATTGAAAATTTTTGAATTAAATCGTTGCTCAGGGTATCTTTTAAAATATCGATAATATCATCGGAATCATTATCTTCTTCTTTAAGTTTTTCCGAACGAGCTTTCCGCAAAACATCCAACGATTTTACTAGGGTGGTTTTTGAATTTTCAAGATATTTAGGATCTTCTTTATTTACCATGTTTTCGAACACGTCCGATGCAGTTGTGCTAATAATAACTTCCTTTATTGCTTTTCTTTCCAAACCTCTTAATTGTCGAGTCTTAATTTTCATATGGATTATGGGGCCCGCGGTGCTTCTTATTTCAAACAAACCAAATTTCACGTTATTATTAATCAATTTGTATTTTTTACAATTTTTGTGGCCACAATATGCACGAATACTTATTCTTTTTAAACCCACGTCTAAAGATTTGATGTTAATTAAGCAATCTATTTTAGTTATCAATAAATTTGAAATAATATTTGGATATGCCTCCGAATCTAATTTCTTTGAAGTGCTATCATAAATAGTATTCCAGGTTATAAGCGGAATTTCAATATGACCATTAAATTCAGTATAAATGTTTGGCTTGGAAATTTTGCGATTTTTTATAGTAGACTGACGTTTATAAATTTTCTTTGGTTCAAAACACTCACTTTCGTCGCTATAGTTATTTAGTGACTTTTGGCAAACTTTTTGTATACTATCACTTTTAAGAAGCACATTTTGCTCATTGTAATCCTTGAAATTCAGTACGTCGAGATTCTCTAGTTCAGTTTGGTTAGGGCATGTGTGGGAATTGGACTGGTATGTATTTTCAGATTTAATTAATTCGACCTTTTTAAGTAATCCATCTTGAAATTCACTTTTATCATACATTATTTTGAACAACCGTCGATTACAATCTGACCTTTTTAAACCTGGGATTAATTTGCAAATATTGAAAAACACAGTAACATTAAAAAATGTTTCAAAATGTACAGTTTCCAAATCAGGAATTAATGAAATTATTACATCCTGTATAAAGGAATAGTTTGATTTATCCAATTTAAATTTATTAAACTTCATTGCGGGATTAAAAATTATCAAAAGAAATGCTTATACTAACTCTTACACGAGTATACGTAACTAATTCAAGAAACGTGCTTAAACTAAAATTAAAGCAACAGTCGTGGCCTAGAATCCACTACTTTTGGTAGACCAACTACCAGTAACTATATTTAAACTTTTATAAAAAAGTTGCTATAGTTTCCATATACACACTTACATATATTTAATTAAATTAATTACAGTAAAAACAATACAAAATTAATTAGTTTATAATTGCTATTATAATAGAAAACACTAGAGTGTTTTATTGAGTAATTTCAAAAGTTCTTAAAATATAAAAATCAAATGTTACTCATGCTACAAAATTTCTCACAGAAAATCAAAAATTCATAAATTCATAAAAATCAATAAATCGTAAGACCAGACAGTATAGAATATTCTAAAAACTATTTTCTCTTTACACCAAACAATTATACGATCGAGTAAAAAAATAAATTGCAGAACGAATACACAAAAATTGTATTTTCTCTTTTAAATTACTTTATCTAGCGGTATTTCTGTGTTTTAGGATATTAATTGATATTCGTACATATTACGAGTATAATATGAGTGCGTACGACTATTAAATATGACATTATTATACATTATTATACTCGTTTTTAAAACTATTTTTTCTAGTTCTGTAAACCCGTAAGTAATGGTTTTCCTGTAAGATTTGCTTGAGTACCTAACTACGTTCTTGTTTAGTTTTGTAAGTAAATCAAAAACCAAATGATTTAAAATGAATATTGAATTTATATATTACTACATGTTACCTTGTTTAATTAAAATAAATTTTGAATTACAAATACCATATACGAGTATAATGCCAATACACTAACCAGGGATTTGCTTCAATAGCCCCTGGAAACAAAGAGTTCCGGAAACCAAACCTAATACAAACGACTTGTCCTTATACTTCCTACGTACCATACAAATTTCAAGAAAATCGTACCGTTCTAATTGGTGCTACAGGTGCATACGTGTTGGGCCCAATATATAAAATATTTTACTCCATGGTTCCCAGAAACCGCCAGTTCCGGAAACCAAACCTAGTGGTTACCACTTATAATAATGACTGTTACTCAACATTAAAATTTCAAGATAATCCTACCTTTGCGATTGGCGCTACAGGCTCATATTTGAATGGGCCAATACACTAACCAGGGATTTGCTTCAATAGCCCCTGGAAACAAAGAGTTCCGGAAACCAAACCTAATACAAACGACTTGTCCTTATACTGGCTACGTACCATACAAATTTCAAGAAAATCGTACCGTTCTAATTGGTGCTACAGGTGCACACGTGTTGGGCCCAATATATAAAATATTTTACTCCATGGTTCCCAGAAACCGCCAGTTCCGGAAACCAAACCTAGTGGTAACCACTTATAATAATGACTGTTACTCAACATTAAAATTTCAAGATAATCCTACCGTTGCTATTGGCGCTACAGGCTCATATTTGAATGGGCCAATACACTAACCAGGGATTTGCTTCAATAGCCCCTGGAAACAAAGAGTTCCGGAAACGAAACCTAATACAAACGACTTGTCCTTATACTTCCTACGTACCATACAAATTTCAAGAAAATCGTACCGTTCTAATTGGTGCTACAGGTGCACACGTGTTGGGCCCAATATATAAAATATTTTACTCCATGGTTCCCAGAAACCGCCAGTTCCGGAAATCAAACCTAGTGGTTACCACTTATAATAATGACTGTTACTCAACATTAAAATTTCAAGATAATCCTACCGTTGCGATTGGCGCTACAGGCTCATATTTGAATGGGCCAATACACTAACCAGGGATTTGCTTCAATAGCCCCTGGAAACAAAGAGTTCCGGAAACCAAACCTAATACAAACGACTTGTCCTTATACTTCCTACGTACCATACAAATTTCAAGAAAATCGTACCGTTCTAATTGGTGCTACAGGTGCATACGTGTTGGGCCCAATATATAAAATATTTTACTCCATGGTTCCCAGAAGCCGCCAGTTCCGGAAACCAAACCTAGTGGTTACCACTTATAATAATGACTGTTACTCAACATTAAAATTTCAAGATAATCCTACCGTTGCGATTGGCGCTACAGGCTCATATTTGAATGGGCCAATACACTAACCAGGGATTTGCTTCAATAGCCCCTGGAAACAAAGAGTTCCGGAAACCAAACCTAATACAAACGACTTGTCCTTATACTTCCTACGTACCATACAAATTTCAAGAAAATCGTACGGTTCTAATTGGTGCTACAGGTGCATACGTGTTGGGCCCAATATATAAAATATTTTACTCCATGGTTCCCAGAAGCCGCCAGTTCCGGAAACCAAACCTAGTGGTTACCACTTATAATAATGACTGTTACTCAACATTAAAATTTCAAGATAATCCTACCGTTGCGATTGGCGCTACAGGCTCATATTTGAATGGGCCAATACACTAACCAGGGATTTGCTTCAATAGCCCCTGGAAACAAAGAGTTTCGGAAACCAAACCTAATACAAACGACTTGTCCTTATACTTCCTACGTACCATACAAATTTCAAGAAAATCGTACCGTTCTAATTGGTGCTACAGGTGCATACGTGTTGGGCCCAATATATAAAATATTTTACTCCATGGTTCCCAGAAACCGCCAGTTCCGGAAACCAAACCTAGTGGTTACCACTTATAATAATGACTGTTACTCAACATTAAAATTTCAAGATAATCCTACCTTTGCGATTGGCGCTACAGGCTCATATTTGAATGGGCCAATACACTAACCATGGATTTGCTTCAATAGCTCCTGGAAACAAAGAGTTCCGGAAACCAAACCTAATACAAACGACTTGTCCTTATACTTCCTACGTACCATACAAATTTCAAGAAAATCGTACCGTTCTAATTGGTGCTACAGGTGCACACGTGTTGGGCCCAATATATAAAATATTTTACTCCATGGTTCCCAGAAACCGCCAGTTCCGGAAATCAAACCTAGTGGTAACCACTTATAAAAATGACTGTTACTCAACATTAAAATTTCAAGATAATCCTACCGTTGCTATTGGCGCTACAGGCTCATATTTGAATGGGCGAATACACTAACCAGGGATTTGCTTCAATAGCCCCTGGAAACAAAGAGTTCCGGAAACGAAACCTAATACAAACGACTTGTCCTTATACTTCCTACGTACCATACAAATTTCAAGAAAATCGTACCGTTCTAATTGGTGCTACAGGTGCACACGTGTTGGGCCCAATATATAAAATATTTTACTCCATGGTTCCCAGAAACCGCCAGTTCCGGAAATCAAACCTAGTGGTAACCACTTATAAAAATGACTGTTACTCAACATTAAAATTTCAAGATAATCCTACCGTTGCTATTGGCGCTACAGGCTCATATTTGAATGGGCCAATACACTAACCAGGGATTTGCTTCAATAGCCCCTGGAAACAAAGAGTTCCGGAAACCAAACCTAATACAAACGACTTGTCCTTATACTTCCTACGTACCATACAAATTTCAAGAAAATCGTACCGTTCTAATTGGTGCTACAGGTGCATACGTGTTGGGCCCAATATATAAAATATTTTACTCCATGGTTCCCAGAAGCCGCCAGTTCCGGAAACCAAACCTAGTGGTTACCACTTATAATAATGACTGTTACTCAACATTAAAATTTCAAGATAATCCTACCGTTGCGATTGGCGCTACAGGCTCATATTTGAATGGGCCAATACACTAACCAGGGATTTGCTTCAATAGCCCCTGGAAACAAAGAGTTCCGGAAACCAAACCTAATACAAACGACTTGTCCTTATACTTCCTACGTACCATACAAATTTCAAGAAAATCGTACCGTTCTAATTGGTGCTACAGGTGCATACGTGTTGGGCCCAATATATAAAATATTTTACTCCATGGTTCCCAGAAACCGCCAGTTCCGGAAACCAAACCTAGTGGTTACCACTTATAATAATGACTGTTACTCAACATTAAAATTTCAAGATAATCCTACCTTTGCGATTGGCGCTACAGGCTCATATTTGAATGGGCCAATACACTAACCAGGGATTTGCTTCAATAGCCCCTGGAAACAAAGAGTTCCGGAAACCAAACCTAATACAAACGACTTGTCCTTATACTGGCTACGTACCATACAAATTTCAAGAAAATCGTACCGTTCTAATTGGTGCTACAGGTGCACACGTGTTGGGCCCAATATATAAAATATTTTACTCCATGGTTCCCAGAAACCGCCAGTTCCGGAAACCAAACCTAGTGGTAACCACTTATAATAATGACTGATACTCAACATTAAAATTTCAAGATAATCCTACCGTTGCTATTGGCGCTACAGGCTCATATTTGAATGGGCCAATACACTAACCAGGGATTTGCTTCAATAGCCCCTGGAAACAAAGAGTTCCGGAAACGAAACCTAATACAAACGACTTGTCCTTATACTTCCTACGTACCATACAAATTTCAAGAAAATCGTACCGTTCTAATTGGTGCTACAGGTGCACACGTGTTGGGCCCAATATATAAAATATTTTACTCCATGGTTCCCAGAAACCGCCAGTTCCGGAAATCAAACCTAGTGGTTACCACTTATAATAATGACTGTTACTCAACATTAAAATTTCAAGATAATCCTACCGTTGCGATTGGCGCTACAGGCTCATATTTGAATGGGCCAATACACTAACCAGGGATTTGCTTCAATAGCCCCTGGAAACAAAGAGTTCCGGAAACCAAACCTAATACAAACGACTTGTCCTTATACTTCCTACGTACCATACAAATTTCAAGAAAATCGTACCGTTCTAATTGGTGCTACAGGTGCATACGTGTTGGGCCCAATATATAAAATATTTTACTCCATGGTTCCCAGAAGCCGCCAGTTCCGGAAACCAAACCTAGTGGTTACCACTTATAATAATGACTGTTACTCAACATTAAAATTTCAAGATAATCCTACCGTTGCGATTGGCGCTACAGGCTCATATTTGAATGGGCCAATACACTAACCAGGGATTTGCTTCAATAGCCCCTGGAAACAAAGAGTTCCGGAAACCAAACCTAATACAAACGACTTGTCCTTATACTTCCTACGTACCATACAAATTTCAAGAAAATCGTACCGTTCTAATTGGTGCTACAGGTGCATACGTGTTGGGCCCAATATATAAAATATTTTACTCCATGGTTCCCAGAAGCCGCCAGTTCCGGAAACCAAACCTAGTGGTTACCACTTATAATAATGACTGTTACTCAACATTAAAATTTCAAGATAATCCTACCGTTGCGATTGGCGCTACAGGCTCATATTTGAATGGGCCAATACACTAACCAGGGATTTGCTTCAATAGCCCCTGGAAACAAAGAGTTCCGGAAACCAAACCTAATACAAACGACTTGTCCTTATACTTCCTACGTACCATACAAATTTCAAGAAAATCGTACCGTTCTAATTGGTGCTACAGGTGCATACGTGTTGGGCCCAATATATAAAATATTTTACTCCATGGTTCCCAGAAACCGCCAGTTCCGGAAACCAAACCTAGTGGTTACCACTTATAATAATGACTGTTACTCAACATTAAAATTTCAAGATAATCCTACCTTTGCGATTGGCGCTACAGGCTCATATTTGAATGGGCCAATACACTAACCAGGGATTTGCTTCAATAGCCCCTGGAAACAAAGAGTTCCGGAAACCAAACCTAATACAAACGACTTGTCCTTATACTGGCTACGTACCATACAAATTTCAAGAAAATCGTACCGTTCTAATTGGTGCTACAGGTGCACACGTGTTGGGCCCAATATATAAAATATTTTACTCCATGGTTCCCAGAAACCGCCAGTTCCGGAAACCAAACCTAGTGGTAACCACTTATAATAATGACTGTTACTCAACATTAAAATTTCAAGATAATCCTACCGTTGCTATTGGCGCTACAGGCTCATATTTGAATGGGCCAATACACTAACCAGGGATTTGCTTCAATAGCCCCTGGAAACAAAGAGTTCCGGAAACGAAACCTAATACAAACGACTTGTCTTTATACTTCCTACGTACAATACAAATTTCAAGAAAATCGTACCGTTCTAATTGGTGCTACAGGTGCACACGTGTTGGGCCCAATATATAAAATATTTTACTCCATGGTTCCCAGAAACCGCCAGTTCCGGAAATCAAACCTAGTGGTAACCACTTATAAAAATGACTGTTACTCAACATTAAAATTTCAAGATAATCCTACCGTTGCTATTGGCGCTACAGGCTCATATTTGAATGGGCCAATACACTAACCATGGATTTGCTTCAATAGCTCCTGGAAACAAAGAGTTCCGGAAACCAAACCTAATAGTAATGACTCGTCAGTATACTCGTCATCATCAAAGCTCGTTATAACCACTTGTCATTATGTCTGTTACCAATCACACGAATTTCAAGCAATCCTACTATTGTGACTAACGTTATAATCTTACATGAGTTGTAATGTAATTATTTGAAATTTTTTCGTTCAAATATCTTTGGACTCTGAATATATTTTTTTCTTTCCCTCCAATATGTTTTATTACGAGGTTTTATTATTTCTTGGGCTGAACTAATATTAATTTAAATAATTTAAATGAAATCCTGGGCTGGTATATATATATATAACTTTAGTGTTGCCTGATGCAAAAATTTATTTTTCTGGGATGACTTTCTGGGCTAACTTCACATACATGAAATCTTTTAGTTAGGCTACAGCCAAATTTAAGGTAAAAGTCCATTTTAAGTACCTTTTTCGATAAATTCAATTATTTTTCAAAAACTATATGGCAAACTGTTCGAAAAATCGGTTATAAAAACGGTTTTTACCGTAGTAAACGGTTTACCTTAAGTTGGGCACACAGCCTAAGCAAAAATAAACAAAACAAAAATTCATTATAACCGTTTACAAAACAATACAATTTCGTTATTATTCGTTATTCGTTCGTAGTTTTCTATTCTCTCGTAGATTTCATGAACTATACATTAGACCTTTTCTCGAATGTAGTGAATGCGTTAAAATTCTATGGCAATAATGCAAAAGGAAATAACTCAATATACAATTTTTTTAGGAGATCATTTTGAAGTTGAAGAACCGGTGTGAAGTATTTAACGTTAATAAAAAGTATAGCTACACATTTTACGAAAAGTGTAGACTCAAAATGTGTAGCTACACAAATTATCAAAAAATGTAGCTGAAAAAGAAAAAAAAACAGTTTGTAATTCGAAACACGTGGTTTAATTAAAATTATGTATTAAAAATAAACAATAAATATTGAGAATCAACGTACTAAAAAAATAAGTTTATTTATAATTTATACAAAAAAAATTGTTAAAAGTATTTTAATTGAAAAACCCATCGGAACTACGAGTACCAAATGTGGGATTTAGTCTTGTCAACTAAGGATGGTGTCTAGAGTTTGTAAAACAATGTCAAGACAATTTGCATGTTGTGAGTGGCGGTATGTCCCTACACGTGGAAGCATCTTTGGCCAAAATCACTTAATTCTTTAATAATTCAAAAAATCATCAGAACAATAGTTGCCAAGTGTGGAATTTAGTGGTCTTAGCTTGGAATGGTGTCTAAAGTTTGTAAAAAAAATTCAATACAATTTGGATGTTGTGATACCGTATGGCCCTACACATGGAAGCATTTATTGCCAAATTCACTTAATTCATTAATAATTCAAAAGATAGTGGTTTTAACTTGGGATGGTGTGGGGAAATGACTGATAAGACTGAATGACTGATTCCACATTTGGCAACTATTGCTCCGATGATTTTTTGAATTATTAAAGAATTAAGTGAATTTGGCCAAAGATGCTTCCACGTGTAGGGCCATACCGCCAATCACATCTTCGCAAATTGTCTTGAATTTTTTTTTCCAAATTCCAGATACCATTTCAAGTTAAAACCACAAAAATTTGACACTAAGCAACCATTGTTCTAATGATTTTTTGAATTATTAAAGAATTAAGTAAATTTGGCCAAACATGCTTCAACGTGGACCGCCAATCACGATTTCGCAAATTGTCTTGAAATTTTTTTTACAAATTTAAGACACCATCTCAAGTTAAAACGACTAAATTCCACACTTGGCAACTATTGTTCCGATGATTTTTTAAATTATTAAAGAATTAAGTAAATTTGGCAAATGATGCTTCCACGTGTAAGGCCATACCGCCAATTACAACATGCAAATTTTCTTGACACTTTTTTACAAATTTCCAAGCTAGAACCACTAAGATCCACACTTGGCAACCATTGTTCTGATAATTTTTTGAATTATTAAAGAATTAAGTGAATTTGACCGAAGGTGCTTCCACGTGTAAGGCCATAACGCCAACCACAACTAGCAATTGTATTGAATTTTTTTTCACAAATTCTAGATACCATCCCAAGTTAAAAACGGTAAATTCCACACTTGGCAACCATTCTTCCGATGATTTTTTGAATTATTAAAGAATTAAGTGAATTTGGCCAAAGATGCTTCCACGTGTACGGCCATACCGCCACTTACAACATCCAAATTGTCTTGAATTTTTTTAACAAATTGCAGACACCATCTTTCGTTGACAACACTAAATTCCACATTTGGTACTCATAGTTCCGATGGTTTTTTGAATTAAAATACTTTTAACATTTTTTTTTATAAAGTATATATAAATAAAGTTATTTTTATAGTACTTTGATTCTCAATATTTATTACTTATTTTTAATACATAATTTTAATCCAACCACGTGTTTCGAATTCCAATCTGTTTTGTTTTCTTTCCGAGTTACACTTTTTGATAATTTGTGTAGCTACACATTTTGAGTCCCACTTCTAACTAAAATGTGTAGCTACACTTTTTATTTACGTTAAATACTTCACACCGGTCTCTACCAATCAGAATAGTCAGGTGTACCATACGACTCTCGTAGTTTTTCCCTTTATAAAATAGTACTGTATAATGGTATAACTCGAGTTATTCCCTTTTGCATTTTTGCCACAGAATTGGTTTGAAGGGCCGAATGTTATGACGGGCCGATTTTTTTTTCATTTTTTCTTGTTTCTTGAAATAATTTTTTTTTTATTTATTTATTTAATTAAATCACCTTTTTTATTTTTTGTACAATACCTATTATCAGAATGCGCTATATATGGCCGAATGTCTTAGGTGGCGCATGACTAAATTTTCCTTCACTAAAATGTATCGCGACGATACGTGGAACTTCATGAATATCCAAAGATGAAAAATAGTAAATCACATAAATTCATAAGAAATTCATTGAAGTATAAAAAAAATTACAAAATGTTCCATAAAACAACAAATATAAAAAATTATAGTATTTTTAAAAACAAAAGAAAAATTCGGCCCTTCGACACATTTGGCTCTTCGACATTTGGTTAATCGACATTCGACCTTTCGACACATTATGCCCTTTGATGCATTCGGGCCTTCGACATTCGGCCCTTCGACACATTCGACCTTTAAACATTCGGCCCATCGACATTCGGCCCTTGAAATTCGGCCTATTAAAGTTCGGCCTATTGAAATTCGGTGCTTTGTACCCATTCCGTTAAAATTGAGGTGCGTCTTAAGTTCTGCACCGCAAAGTATATAGGCAGGCATGTGTTTGTAGCATATTTTTAGGTGCTTGAAAATTTTTTTTTAACAAATTTCTGTATTAAAAAAGTTTTCTTTATTAACAACTTATTTTAAAATAATTGCATACATCATAGGAACCATTGCATACTTGATTTGCATTGTAACTATGCAACCAAATAAAATAAACTAATAATCTCATTATTATGGAAACCCCCGTTATAATTTTGTAGTTCTATATGACTTGCTGCTGTGTTTCACGCAGTTTTAGTTTATCCTTTGCGGTGTGTGGATATATCGTAACAGATGTCAATAAAAAAATAGGTTTCTTAGTTTCTTCGATACGAGAAAAATTTTGTTGTCGTATAAATTCTATTCGTATATTTCTGTCGCAATTCATGAAAGGTGTAAAATTCTTTAAACTCTAATTATTTTTTTTTAAAGAAACATTGCCATGATGGATAAGCGGTTGCTAAAGACTCCCGTTCAAAACCAAAGAAAGTTCTGTAGCAACTAAAACGTTAATAGCTAAGTATGCGACCTAGTAAATTATTGCGGCATTTTAAAATGAAACTTCCTTATTTACAAAATACGCCAGTGGATTATTTTAAAACGAAATTGCAGAAATATGCTTTCCCAGTTTACCAGCTTTAACGAAAACGCTAATGTTCGCCTTATACCTCATTAGTTTGCGTATTGTACAATCTGGTAAACCCTATACCATTGGAGAGTACTTAGTACTTCCAGCTAAAAAAGATGCCGCTGGACCTTGTTTTAGAGAGAAGAACTTAAAGGAAATTGAATCAATTCCAATTTCCAAAAATACTGTTGCTGGTAGAAATGATGAAATGTCTGAATGGGTAGAAAATCAACTAATCAGTAGAATTCAGGTGGACTTTTTGCGTTACAACTGGATGAATCAACAGATGTACAACGGTTATCCCAACTAATAGTTTTCATTCGATTTATATGGAATAACGTTATTTTTGAAGACATATTGTTTTGTGAACCAATCATTTGAACTGGCGAAATAATTTTCAATACGCTTGATAATTATATAACATTGAAAACCCCAAATTGGGAAAACTGTGTCGGAATATGTAGTGATGTTGCAACAGCAATGTGTGGCAAAAACAGTGGTACTATTATACGTTCTCTTCAGAAATGTCCAAATGCAACATGGACTCGTTGCACTATTCATAGAGAAGTGCGTATGTCTAAAAATATACCAAAAAATCTAAACACAGTTATCAATACTACGAGTACTATAAAAATTATAAATTTTATCAATAGCAGACCATTACAGTCACGAACTCTTCATAAATCTCTACTTGTTCATGATAAAATAAAAGCTTTTTAAAAAAATCTAATTTTGTGGAAAAATAATATTAAAAGTTGTAACTATGACTGCTTTGATACATTACAAACTTTTGTCATTGAAAATGAAATAACACCAAATAATGATTTTATTTGTGTAATAATTGAACATTTTGACAAACTTATGGAAAATATTGATTTTTATTTCCACGACGAAATGAAAATTCTCGATAAATATACATGGTTAAAATCCTTTTCAAAATGGTTCGGCTACTAATATATCGACAAAAGCGGATGAAGAAATGATAGAGATATGTGAGGATAGTGATCTCAAAATTAATTTGAGCGAAAAAATTAATACAATTTTGGTTGTCAATACAAAATTACAATTATCAAACTCACTTCGCCTGATAACTGATACTTAATACAAAATTAGATGTCGAAGATGTTATTAGCAAAAATAGAAAACAGGCCCATTCATCTCATTAATTAACTTTTTTAATATTAATGAATTTATGAATTAAAGTTTTTTCTTTTTACTTTTGTTACAGGTGGGTCGTAAAAAGCTTAAGGTTTTAATTAGTGGGTTGCAACTGGTAAAAGTTTGGGAACCCCTGCTGTAAGAAGATACAAAGTGTATATAAAGTATGTCACTTTGTTCGAAAAAAAAATCAATACCGACACCTGTGTTAAAAAGTTTAATTTTTAAACAAAAAGCAGAGCGATCAAAATGTCAATGAACTATAATGATTACCTCAACAATTCCATTAATCTTGACATTCTTTCAACAAGTTTCGATGATGTTTCGGTCGAAATATTTTTCCAAGTGATTTGTAGTTGCTCCTGTCTCCCTCTCGTCTATAAATTGTTTACCCAAACGGAAAGTGTGCTGAAGGTCGTTATCTTGGTGTATAATGAACCTTTTGCCTATTAATTTTATCCCCGATGGCAAAGTATAATTTTCCAAAAAATTTGTATATTCTTCTTTTCTCAAAATTCCATAGATTTGGTAAATGTCTTCCACTCAATGATAAGCGAAAGCTCTCCAGACTAGCACAGAACCACCCCCGTACTTGATTGTTGGATCTATGCTTTGTTCTAGCATTTTGTCATTTGGAGGACGTCGCAAATATACTTTTCGTTTAGTACCCTAAAGTTGAAATTTGGACTCATCAATCCAAAGAACATTCTCTCATGAATTGTTCAATTTTCCTATTTTATGCGCTCTAGCCCACTGCAATTGATCCTTCTTATTTTGTGGCCGAAGAAAATATTTTTTCTGAGCAGCTCTAGCATATAGACCAGACTCCCAAAGCATTCTCTTAATCGTCGATTCGAAGATGTTTTGTTTGCAGGTAATGGTGATACGCAAGTCTATTTGTATAGATGATGCTCTAGGCCACCCACTTGATTTTCAGAGTCAAAACAATTCGAACAGCGATAGTCTAGTATATAAGCGCGAGCAATTTGGGACACACAGACAGTTGTAATTTAACCAATGAACAGAAAAAGATTAAAAGTGACAATAAAGCAGTGAGAAAATTAGTGAAGTAAAAGTGAACAGTTAAAGCGAACAGTAAAACTGAATTAGTGAATTGTATCTTAAATCGCAGAGCATTTTATTTGCAAAATCGTGTACGAATCCATATAAACCATCGAAAAATTTATTTATCTGGTGTCAGAAGTGAGGTTTTTTCTAATACCAGCAATGGTTAAAAACCTAAACACCACTCCGTCACAGCAGTTGAGGGAAAAGCTGCAAAGCCTTGGGCTTTCAACCGGCGGCACTAAGAGCGAGCTTGTTTTGAGACTGCTGATCTCTATAGAGTAAGATACAGAAATAGGAGGGCAACGATCGCAACAATTATCATCGACGCCGGCCGACCATCAGGGATTCCACCAGTTATCCCAAACGATGAGCAGTAAGTACAGCCTTGCGAAAATGAAGGTAAAATGAGGCAACCAGAGTGATCGAGCAAAAACTAACAATCACATTGATACAGCCGCCTACTCCCGGACAACAGAAAACCTTCTTAGACGTGCGGGAGACATGATGTATAGTCACTTTTGCTTCTACAACTAAAGAGAATGGTTGTTAAATTCGATCAACTCCGCACATAGCAAGGTGGCATATTAGACCAGCCATGGAGTAAAAATATACCAAGCTACTAGCAAAGCAAGTTGGTCAGCTTCTATACTAAACACCAAGGCGTACAAATTAAAGAGCTAGAGGAGAAATAACGTTCCTAAAGGTGAAAGTCGGAGACCAGCTCAAGGAGTTTGAAAATAAAATTAATCACGAAACACACACTATTAAAGATGGACAGCTAAATAAAACGTCAACAAATGTAATCGACTATACTATGCTGGAATCTCAAGGTCATTTAAAAAATTTTTCGACATTCGACTGTGAAATCCCATTCGAGAATTATAAGTGCAGGTTCAAAAGGTAGTGCAGCATAATTTTTTAGTATATAAAGTGCAGATGAAAGAAAAGCTGCAGGTGTCTTGCAAACGGTGTCCACAACAGAAATGAGCCATGAGCGAAGCATGACTGAGTTCGAAGTAAGATATTACATTATCAGTGCTGTTAAAGACGATCATCTGAATCTTGATTAATAACCAATAGTAGAGGTAAAACCATGAATGTGTTAGCGTTTGCTTTAAAATATCACTCAGCTAGAGAAAGTTTGGCCACCAAAGGCTTTTATTAAAGAGGAGATAAAAACACTTCCAGCTTTTTGAAGTAACGGAAATGAACGCGTTCTCCGTCTCGCTGTTTCCGACGCTAACATTCCGGACACTACATGAGGGATTGGGGGCAACCAACACAGGTCCTGAGAGAACCTGACGGACGCGATATTAGAGTGAACCCGTGATGGATTCGGAAAACTATGTTAAACCAGTGGAAGGGAGAAAATGATGCATAAGCACCGTTAAAATCATACAACCAGGGACGCATTTCAAAAGAGTCGCTGTTATTGGCGTATTGGTATAGCGTGAATGTACCTTTACAATAGATATTGGAGCTTCGCAATCGGACTAAATAATTGTCCGTTATAAATTGCTAACCGCAACTGGTGAATCTGCGGTAGTCAAATTAGAGTGTACCGCGATAACTGATGAATGTATCATTCGACTTGATGTTATGAAGAAATACCATATGGTCGTAGATTAGAATAACCAGGTGCTAAAATGGTGCAATGTGGATGTTCCCCTTAAAATAAACACAAATGAACAAATTGTCAAGATTCCACTGATGTGTGAAAAAGTCATCTTCACGGTCAAACTTCACGGTGATCTTGAGAATGCCAAGATGGGGAACTTCCAAATGTCTTAAAAAATGGGTTGCTCCGTGCTAAAACCTTAGTGAAATTCCAGCATAAAGTACCGGTAATCAAGAAAGGGGTGGTCATTCTCTTAGGCAGAAAAATATTCGCTCATTGTTCCACCATCTTCCAGCACCACCAGAGTTATTGAAGAGTCTAGCAGCCCATGCAATTTGTAAATGGTTCTTGTAGGAAACGGACGGGACGACACGACCAAGATTTTCAATACATTGGACCTGGAAAGCGATTATTCACAACTATCAATCCATAATGATGATAGCGAAAAAACTGTAGTAATGCCGTTTGTATTATACAATACAATTGGATGCGATTAATGGAGCAATAAACCAAAATTGAGAAACAGCTCTGGTTTGTTAGGATGGCATTATTGACCTAGGCAACATTTTTAATTAACACGTCAATAGTTTGAAAAACGTTCTACAAGCGATCCAAGCGGCAGCATATTTGGGTCATATTTTTTCAAGCAACGGCATGCAAACGGAGTTTGCCAAAGAAGTTAGTATCTGTATTGGATTAGCCTGACCCAAACGATACTAGCCAACTAAGAAACTTTCTAGGATTATGCTCATACTAAAGAACGCCGAATGCGGTTGCTGATGGGATACCTTTCTTATCATTCGTTGTGATTAGGTCCAACGCAGCCAAGTTATCTAACTCGGACCATTGTGTGATGAAGTATCCGCGCTCCTACCAATGGTTGCGTTGAAGTCGCCTACGATAATTTAGATATAATGGTGAGGGATGCAGAGGCTATTCATAATGTTTTTTCAGCTAAATAAAGAATATATATTTGACATCATCGGACATCTCTTTTTGGTTGTAGTATAAGTCCAACTGTTCATAGCCGCAAATTGATTGGACCAAAGTCGATGATATGCTACTTACTGTACTCGCCAGTAAATGAGAAAGCTGACTCCAAATTATCCTCCATTATAATGGCCGCTGTTGTGGAGACTGGTTCCGTTGGTGTTACTAGGATCTTCCAAACTATCTGAGCTCTTGTATTGCAAGTACGGTTAATGTGGAAATTTCCGCCTGGTTCGAGAAGTTCTGTAGGTCTTCAGTTCTAAAAAGGTTTGTTCCATGCTTGCAATGCCGTTGTTGTGATGAATCCAATAAATTTATCCGAGATGTTTGGGTATAGGGTTCAAAACTCGATGATTTTATTGGGAGAGTGGTTGATTGGTCCGCTTCTCAACCCACTATTATTAATGAAGGTCAAGGACTGGTGGGTGAGTCATGTTAAATCATCCAGTCCGTCTGGAAATACGTTTATATAGCGAGCCGCCTAATTCCTTTACGGTTACATAGCTCTGAGAGGTGCGGTATCAATCTAGGAATTTGTTCCCCTCACCATGTTAATAATTATGGTCATACAGTAAGTCCAATTAAATTGCCTCTAAAAATCAGTTGCAAATAAATTAATGAAATGAAATGATGCCCTCATTGAAAATAATAAATTAATTCTGAACAAAATGATTTTAAGAAATTGTTTACAAAATTTTTAGTTAAAAATAAAATTCTTGTATATAATGAATCTCATGAGATGCGAGCAAATTAAAGCAACAAACATTTTCAATAAAATATGTATTTGATTCATTACGATGGTAAAAAATTTAGCTACTTGCTTCCGATTTATTTCCACTTTATCTTGAATTTTTTTTTTTTGAAAGTCTTAAAAATCTTTTATTCAATTCAACAAACGTCAATTACACACGATCTATGTATGTATAAACTTCGTCTTATATCCTAAAAGAAGAAAGGAAAGTTACAGATAAAATAAGAAAATTGTTTTTAAAAGAGGAAAATTTATACAAAATACAATAAAAAGTAAAAAGCTTTTGATGTTAAAATATATAATCTTTCTTTAAATCTATCAAAGATACAGATTCTCTGGAGCATTTTTATATATTATGCTGTATGTGTTCTTATATTATATGGATGCTGTATGAAAACTGAAGACGTAAACTGAAATGAAGAAAATGTATATATCCGGTCAAGTTGAAATCTTCCTAATTTTTTTTATTACCTTTTCTCGATTTTAAAGGATATTTCATTTTTTTAGGTCCTTCCTCCTTGTTGGTATTTAAGGAACGATTTCTTATTTTATATTTTTTTAAATTCTTCTTTGAATTATTGACCAAAGAGAAAACTATAGAACATTCTCGTTAGAAAGTTTAAAGTTTTATTTTTATGTTTAGGGACCCAAATGAACAGTCTATACGTTACACTATGAAATGATGTGGTTACACGTGCAAGAAACTCTATCTCATCCTGTTCGAAAATGATTTGATTTTGTATCAAGGGAAATTAACAGCAACAAAAAAATACCCATCTGCAATACAATCAATATATAGACACATGAATGTAACAAACCAAAAATCATATCATGGTTTGAATAATATTGCGATTTGAAAACAAGGTTTTTTCTGTACCGTGACAAGGGGAAAAAGTGTTAAAAATTTTATTTTGTTTTTGAAATATTTAAATCCTTTGAGATCGAATCACATTGAATAATAAAATTTGTATACTGAATCAAATCTAAATATTATTGATATATTTGGAATATGCGAGATGTTTGTATGTTTATATTTGAGCCAGGTTATGTGTTATAATAAAGCCCTACAAAGTTTTACCTTTCGCTCATAGAGACTAAAAAGTTTATTTGTATTATGAATTTCTCATTATCCAGAAGAAATTTGACCGTCTTAACTGACTCTTCACCTCGTTGGAGCCCCTGTGCGCCCTTTCATGTTCCTCGATCATTTGTGTATGGGATGTCTGAATTTTTCCGTGTAGACTATATAGCCGATTGTTTGATGATTGTTTCATGCTGTAATGATACTTTACAAACTGTGTTATATCATAATATCATCTTACTGCAATGATTTTTTCGAGATGATCTGGCTAGGATTTAATGAACTTTTTACTTGTTACTTTACTTTTATATTTTAAATTTTCAAATCCAACGCGGATTTATTTTATTTTGTATTCTTACATTAATATTTTTCAAGTCAAATTTGTAGACTTATTTCAATATAAATAAATAAACTAAAAAATTAAATTTACATCAAGGTGAAAAAATACTATATGGTATTTTTATTATACAATCCAGAATAACCCAAAATTTCAAATAATTAAATCTTGGGATTTCTGTTTTATGGTCCTGCCATCATTTGAAATTGTAGTGCGTGCGGGTGTGTATATACAATAGGTTTATCCGCAACCGTGTAGATAATCCGCATCGTGCGGATAATCCGCATAATGCGGATGTGATTTCCAAAACCGTATCCGACACTCATCCGCCAGAAATTAAAGCGGATACATCTGCTTTAATCTGTGGATAGCGGATAATTGTGGATACCCGTGGATATTATCATCCGATGCAGGGCTCGACCTCATTTACATATTTCTCAAAAATTTCTTCTACCGGTTGAACTGTAAATTTTAAATTGTCGACTTTTTGCTGTTTATTGCATTTGTAAATGATGCAACTATTTAGTATACCAACATTCAGTAACCTTCCAAATACTTTCATATATACCATTTATGCATTTCTTTCTTTCCAATAAATACCTTTCCAACATAATATGATCCTTCAAATCCACGCAAACCATATTTTTGTTGTAAGCTATGACACTTACAGGTTTTGTAACTTCTTGTTTGGTGACGTAAAGTCGCAATCTTTTTCGGTATAAACTATGAATCTCCATAAGCACCCAGCTGTTGATTCCCAAAGTTCATATGTCTTTGCCCAAATTCAATCTCTAGACAAGTCGCCATTATGTTGCCGTCAGTATATCGAGTACAAGGTAGGAGAAAAATGGTTTTATATTACTTTTCAGAAGAATGCTGGATCTAATGTTCCCGGGTTTACCTGAGAATTTGATTCAATGCCCGTTCGCTCAAAGATCATCATTTCTGTTAATATTTAGCACCGGTTCATGTATAAGAACTATGTTTTCTCTAGATTTTGGTAGTCTGAGACGAAGAAGTACCAAAACGGCTTTTGTGTAATGCAGAATGATCTAAATTAATTGTAGTTTGTTTCAGCTAATAATTCTCAACTCTGCAAACTACGCCGCACCGCAGGCTAATTGGCCGCATACCGTCTGATTGGATGGTGAATTTCCAATTTCTTCTGGTTGACCTCCTGTATCATTTGAGTTCTGAGTTATTGGCTCAAAGTTAAATATGTAACGCCGTTTGTTGTATTTAGAATAGAGGCTAGCGATTGGTTATTTTCATAAGGAAAACTCTTGTGCTTATGGGTTAGTTGTGCCACCATTCAAACATTAAACCTGCAACGGATTCTAAAGGCTGATTGCCGATTTCCGTATTGTCGTTTCGGCGAAGGAGCTACTTGCAATCTGCACTGTCCAGCATTGCTCCCGTTTTTGGCGAGTACTCTTGATGTTTGCTTTATTAAGATACATATTTATTTCCCATCATAGTTCCACGAGTGTCGGTTCATCTGTGCAGAGATCCTTATACCGATTATGACACTTCGGCTTTGTCAAATAAACCCCAACCTGAAAGATTCCTCAGAATTGCAATAAAATTTTACGGTGATTAGGGCTTATAAAGAAAATGGTCATTTGCATTGGAAATATATTGTTCAAGAGTATTCGTCGATTTTGGAGTATTAGTTGACGAGAATATTCAAATATCTCAGCTCCTACTCAAGAAATCGTCAAGCGGTTTTCTGTTCTGGATAGTGGAAGAATTATAGCATGTCTATGTTAAATAACATATTTATGTGAATTACCTGGAATTTATACTGTTTTTTAAAATATGGGCGGTCGAACCAACGCGTGACAGAAAAGATGAATTTATGGAAATTTAACACAGGTTTATATTTTTTTTGCGACATTGAGTGGGTCGTAGTTTTCAATTCAGATCTTAAATCTAAACTTAAATCCTTCCATCTATTTTCCCGAAACATTCGAATTATTATACAATTAAGTTTGATTTAAATAAATTAAGCTCCCCATCACAATAATCCGCTTCGAATTGTGCTTAACATCGATACAATTTTTGCTTCCCGTATCCAAAATTGAACAATTAAGAGAAAATTGATCATTATTTTTTAATATTCATTACGAGTCTTTTCGATGAATTGTGTCTTTCGCATAATTGATTTTTCGATGAATTGTTTAGTGTAGAATTGCTTCCGTATAAAATTGTTTGTTTTATAATTATTCTTTTGTGAATTCATTTCTAACAATTGTTTGTCGCACTTTTGTGATTGTGTTAAATTGTGTTGCGCATAATTTTCGGGTTGCCAACTTCATGCGACAAAATAAATGTCAATTGGTGTTGGTCAGGAAGTTAATTCGCGTTCCGCGAAATAATGAAAATGAAAAGTTTTTTTTATTAGCAATCGAGTACATTTGCATTCCCCATAAGAAATTTTGATTTCACACAGTAAAATTTTAAATTACGTGCGAATAATTCAAACTACCACATTGCCAATGAAAAAATTTTTCATTTTCATTATTTCACGGAACGCGAATTGACCAACAGGTCGTTAAAAGTATGTTTTATAGATGAATTTATTTTTAAGTTGAATTGAGCGCTCAATAGCCCGCTCCAACAACAAATAAAATAACACAGCAACTGTAACACTATTAATTAAAAATTTTGCTCTCGTCCAAGGCAGCTAAAACACATGCAAGAATTATTCATTTTTTGTTATTCCATTTGACGTGCATAGCAATTAGCAATTATGCACATATATAGGAGTACTTTATTGACATACCTATTTACAAATTTGAGATTAAATTTTTTAAATGTGAGATCGAAATAAAATTCCACGGAGCCAAAATTTTTTCATTAACAACGAAATTATAGAGTTTCCAGAGAGATCCAGTGATTTTTTCCCAAAATCAATTCACCGAAAGTGGCAGCTTGCTTTCTCGCTTTTTTCAAATATTTGGAACAGAATCTATTTTTTACGAAACAACTATTACAAACAAAGATTATAAATTAAGTTTGAAAAAAGATTTGTTCAGGCCCCTTTTTTAAATTTTACCGAAAATGTCAAGTTTTGACAAAAAACTTTATAGCACCAAAATTCGGCATCAAATCTCATACTTACCCTATTACCATTAATGAGGAGATTCTTGCGAATTTTTGTGGAAATAAGTGTACCGTAAGTGGCAGATCCACTGGAGCTTTTTTAATTTTTGCAATGATGTTGAACAGTTTAGTATTTAAAAAATCGACAGAGATTGAAAATATTCTAATATTTTTCAAGAATAAAATTTCAACATGGTTTCACCTTGTTACTTTTCTGAAACTTAAGAAGAAATAACGTTTTTTTTTATTATACAAGACGTTTTATCGTTACCAATTATTTAAGTGCAGTAAGCTTAATTTGTCGCATTAGAAATCAAGCGTGCTGTATTCGAGATCTATGTATAAATTAAAGGTAAAAGAAAGTTAGGTGTTGGCTACAACATACCCACCCCCCATTTTTAATAGGTTATTTACTTTCGGCATTTCAGCGGATGTTTTATTGCATTCAATAATTTTAAATAAAATTATTTATTAACTAAAATTTGGTTAAAATTTCTCCCTTTGTTTTAAACTATAAAGATTCAAAAATAAAACAGAATTAAATACATTACATTTTATAAGAACATTGAATGTAAGACGAATTGTAAGTCTGTTTTATTTGTTTCTAGAATGTTAAACTAAAATGCATTATTTCAACAGATGTAATTAAAAAAATCTTGGTACATATTCACATAAACAATTTTTGTACTTTATAAAAAAATACGTTTGAAGAAAAATGATTTACAGAACGACGGGAAAAGTTTAATTTTTATGTACTTTTTGCAAATTTATTTTAAATGTGCTTGAGAACAACAACAATATTTCGAGGCACTTAAAATATTTTAATATGAAAAAAGTTTTAGGCAATCACCTCGTTCTAAAATTTGTTTAATTATTACATATTTTTGAAAGCTTTCTAAACTTTACTCAAAAAATTTACTTAGACATTTCAATTAAGCTTGTCTAGACAAAAATCATTTCGGTGTTGGTATAATTTATATGATTGGTCCAATAATAACCCAATTAAAATTTTCGAACATATTTTTGATTGTACAGTTTTTCCAATATTTATAACTTTTTTATCGGGCGTTTATTTTATTTATGAAAATACAAATAAAATTAATCAATAAATAAAAGAGACCAATTTCATTTTTTTTTATATTTGCTGTGTATTGCCTATCGGATATGTGAATATATTTTTATACAACACCATCAATATAAAATTTGGATTAAATATAGAAATTTGTATACATGTATAATGTATATTATGTTTTAATATATATATGTATAAAGTGTTTCCAATGTATAGATCCCAAAAATTTAATTTATGGATTTTTATTTTATTTTTTGGAGAGCTTTTTTCTCGTGTTGTTTTTTTTTATTTTTTGAATTTTTGATCATAAATTTTCAGATCATCCGTTATAAATATATTTATTCCGATTTGACGCCATTGTCACATTTTCATTTAATTTTTGTTGTTGCCTCTTTCAAATTTTTTTTTGTATTTTGGTTTTGTAACGGGTGGATGAAAATTGAAGCTTAATTATGGTTTAGAAAATATTAAACAAATAATCGGGGTCACTTCCCGGTAAGTCCGGTAAAATTTGTTTAACTGGTAGTATATCTGTGATGATATCTCGAAACGAGTAAAATCCGCACATCGGTAAAAAATTTACATAAACACCCGTTTGTGCTTTTGCTATATACAGCATTTTCTGTCATTGAGTAAACGCAATGCGCTAAAAAAATGTATGAATTTAAAATTAATGGATATTATTGTTTGAAAAACAATGTTTACATGCAGATACGTAACACAAAAAATCAACAGCATTGGGAATATATCCATTCTCGGTGTTTATAAGAGCAGTATAGCGAAGTGAACCCGACAAAGAAAAAATAATGGCAAAAGCTGTGCGTGTAATAAGTTAACATAAGTTTATCATACAAATTATTTTGATGTTTGTCATATAAAATATAATATAAATATGTATATCTAACATAAAGAACAATACATAAACATAAATGAGCATAAAATACGTTATTTTTATTAATATCGGAACACAAAGTTCGGAATCTCAAAAATAAAAACAAAAAAGCACCAACACGAAAGAAATCAATGAAAGCTTTTACAACATAACAAAACATACAATATCAACATAAAAATATTCATAATTTTTTTTATGCTAAAGTATTATTATTTTTTATTTATTTCCATCTATTTTCCAAAGTATACACTCGTATATAAAAACAAATGTGTGTGAAAGAGAGCGCGATATAATACTGAAAACCGAGGATGGTGTATCTACAGGAAAAATTATAAAGGAAAACAATAAAAAAATGAAATAAGCATATTGTTTAAATGAATATAAAACAAGCTTTACCGTGTATAAGATTGAATGTCAAACAATACACAGCATAAAAAGCACACAGAAGAAGCAAGAAATACAAAATCAATCAAAAAGCGACTGATAGAGGTGGTGATGGTATATAGAAGGTGTGATAAAGATTTTTATTGTATGCTGCTGCCTCACACGTAAATTTTAATGTTTCTATGCGCTGTTGAACATAATGCGAATACAAACATGGTGTGGTATGTTGATATATTACATCGTTGGGATGGGAAAACTTGTTCCAATGTCAATTTGTTTTTTGTTATGTTTGTCGCGATCCTAAATTCACTTCATTTCCTGAAATTGTTGCAACATTGTGCGCATTACACCATATATGGTACATGTAGATACAGAATGTGTTATACATGTTTTAACAGATATGTGACACACATAAAATAATTCGGTTTGATGTGATGTTTTTTCAATTTAAATGATGTGCAATATTTATTATATTTGATGATTGGACATTTTGTGGGTTTTGGTAAATTATTTTCCTCATTTACCATTAACGGGTTGATGAAAACTTTGAGCGCAATTATGTTGGACTAATTGAAATTAATTTCGTGTATTGTTAGATGGCCTTTAGTGAATAACTGATCGTAAAATGCATTTATAGTATATTGCGTTACAAAACATTAAATTTGTAATCACATTAATTCACTATAATGAAAAATTACGCTTCATTCTTTATTTTCGATTGTCAAACCTGTTGTTTATGAAAAAAGATGGTAAATTTGCCAAATGATTGGAGGTTTGTTAATTCAATATTTTGAGTGACTAAATTAGAAGTTTATCTCTTACTTTCTTTACTACATAGTAAAATATTGTTTCGTGATCAAAAACGCTATATCGCCGAAGTCCGAATATGGTTTTCCAAATAGTGTGTATGTCGACTTATATGAAGCTAGCACGAACAGAAAGTACGAATTTTTTAAAATTAAATTTGCAGTAATATGGCTTCAAACAATTTTTCCAAAACTAATACGGAAATGACGATTTTTGACAAAAAATAGCTTTTCCAGAAAGAAATGCTGTTCCAGATCAGTTTTTCAAAATTTAGGTGGAAATGACGATATTCCCGAAACCGCACATTGCAGAAAGCTTTAAAATGAAGTTTTATTCTCAATAGTCGATCAGCTTAGTCTATAAAGATGCTGAATTTTGATGAAATAATTTTTTTTTAATCTAAACTAGTCATTTCCCCATGGCAAATCTCGGAATTGGCGACCACAATTTTGATCGCGTTGAAAATTTCAAATACCTCGGGTCAGTTATAACATCATCAAATGACATGCAGGCAGAAATAAAAGCCCGAATAGCTGCCGCACATCGAGTTTTCTACGCCCAATCAAAATTATTGCGATCTAGAAATCTATCGCAGTCGTGCAAGCTCGCACTTTATAAAGCACTAATAAGACCTGTGCTGGCTTTCGGAAGCGAGAGCTGGACCATGACCACTAATGATTGTAGATTGTTATCAACTTTCGAAAGGAAGGTCATTCGCTCCATCTTTGGTCCAATTAAAGTCGCGAACAATGAATATCGGATTCGCATGAACCACGAGATAAAGCAAATACTTGGAGATTGCGATATTATCGGATTCATCAAATCCAATCGAGTGAGATGGCTTGGCCACGTTGCAAGGTCCCCACAACAACGGATGACCAATAAAGTGTTCCATCAACAACCAGCCGGTGTGCGTCGTAGAGGAAGACCCCGACTGCGCTGGCGTGACGACGTCGAACAAGATCTACAGGCACTAGGATGTCGAAACTGGAGGTCGAGAGCGATGGACCGAGACGGCTGGAGGACCATAGTGCGGGCGGCAAAATCCCTTCATGGGATGTGAAGCTAGAGAGAGAGAGAGAGAGAGAGTCATTTCCGGAAATTTATTTTAAAATCTTACTATTATTTTTAATTGTTTTTTCGTAAATGCTACATATTTTTTAAAATATTCACTCAAAAAAATGTGGCAGTCATTCTGATAAAATGGCATACTTTTTCATAAAACAACCATCAATATTACGCTAACAAACTTTTGTATTAATTTGAATAAAATTTGACAAAAGTTTATCAAAATGTCTTCACAAACATGGTAATAATTTTGAAAATTTAGTTTTCGTTTTGATGTAATTTTAATTAAATTTGATATAAATTTGTATTTGAATGCGAGCAAAAACGTGACAAATGTAGACAATCCACCAGAAACAAGGCCATTCTCTATAAATCGCGTGCTAATTTCAGTGATTTCAATATACATGTTGCTAACGTTTGGCGAATTTAGAACTATATTTCTGAACATGATTTGAAAACGAAAGAACTATATTCGAATTTTACTTGAATAAAGAAGATTTCTGTTAAAAATTAAACAAAATGTAGTCCCTTCATTTACGTATCGTATTCCGAAGTAGAGCTCCTTAAGTCACCCAATGTTATCAAATAAAAATATATTTCTGAATGGTGTACATATAATTTTATAATACTTACTAACTTATAGCCGTACGGTTTTTTATACTGCACCCATTTCTGCAATATTTCTACCAAGTCTGTAATTTGTATAGTTGCTGAGTAGTGTTGTTCTATTTCGGCCCAACTACAGTTGCCTCTAGCAATTTCGCTTTAATTTTCTTCTATATTTGTTTCAATATTTAGCTGAGATAAACGACTCCGTTTGTTGTTTTTTTTCTTCTGCACTCTTTTCTTCCGAACAGCGCTTTTTTCTTCAATTTAACGTCATTTATTACTATTATAAAATATTTAAATTTTTGTAATATTTTACAGAGTGGTACTTTTTTTGGTATACAGACTGATATGCGAGTTTTAAGGTAGATTTATATTGTCACCTCCAGTGTGACAGTGCATAATCAAAACTGGTGGCTCCAACATCATCCCTCTGTTTGCACAATTTCTCAATCTCAGCTGTTTTGTTCTGAAACCTTTTGGCACTTTTTTGTAAACTCTAATTTGAGCCATTACTGCACGGTTAACAATTTCGAAAAACATTGATCTGTTTATGCGAACATTAAGCTGCTCATATGTGTTATACATGTATCAATTTGTGGCCTTCAAAAATTCAAGTTCAAGTATTTTAGTTAAAACATATAACTAACATTTTCGTCCCGAAATTTCTCTGTAAACATTTTGTACATACTCTTGATATGCAATCTAGCATCGAGGTATTTTATTTCTTTCCCAGAATAATGCGTTCGTTTAGGAGGAAATGATAGCGTATGCAAACTTCTAACGGCAGAATATTGTGTAATCTATTCGAAAATGTGGATGAGAACCTGTAGATATCTTTCGGCGATATAAAAAAAGAAAATTTGTTAAAAATTTTAAAATTTTATTTACCAGAACAACGTTCATCAGAAGCGAGTAACGTATAATTTAAATCATTTAAAACTAGTTCGTCGCTTGTTTGGGAATGTCAATTTAAAATCCAATTGGAAATATTGCTAAAATCATGTAGAAGGAAATAATAATATTTTTGTGAAAATCACGTAATTCAAAATTGCAAAAATCATTGTTAGACTCATTACAATTGACTAATTTTTGCTACATACACTAGTGACAGTACAAATGAAAACATGGTTTCTATTTTAGGCATAGCCGAACCCGTTAGAATTGGACGCTAATCACTATAACGGTAGAATATTGTGTAATCTATTCGAAAATGTAAGTGAAACCCCGTGGACATTTCTATAATTGGCTGGAATATTATTTGAAACCGGTCAAAAATGCTCAATTTCTAAATATAATTTTTAATAGAACGAATCTCAAAAATATAGTTTACTTAAATCTTAGGAATAGGTGTATGCTTTACTTTCTCAAAAATGTTAGCCAGAATCTGTAGATGTTTATAGATTCGACGACACAACATTTAGAATGAATCCAATTTAATAATTTTCTTTTGAAAATAATTTCGAATAGGAAAAATAATAAATTTAACAGTGTAATTTTTTAATAATTTTTTTAGCACAAATTTCACTATCATAATTTGTATACGTTTAAAAATATTCCTTTAGCCGTTTCATATGCTTTCCATTGGCCATTTTTGTGATATTTATTGGAGGGCCATCAAATGTTTTTATGTTAATTAAAATGTTATTTTGAATGATTTGACTTATGTCGTTTATTTCAAAAGCTTGAAAATGGGATTTTAATTTACTAGTAGCAAAATTAAAATAAAGGTTATTTAGCTCTTTTAATATTTTATTTATTAATACTTAAGCTTTCGGAAATATTTCGGTTCCATTCTCAAAAGAAAGTAAATCAATTTTACAAAAAAAATATTTTCTATATAAAATAAAATCGAAATCAAGGCTAACTAAAACGAAGCTATTTTCCTGTAGATATCGCTCGCTACTAGTAAAAATATATTCTTTATTTTAGCAAAGCAACAAAAATTGATATCTACAGAAAAAACACTTTACAAAATAAAATTTGACTAAAAACATAAATTGAAAACAATTTTATCCATCTTAAATAATATTTGAATTGTGTAAAAGCAAGAAATCAAATTATAAAAATAGATCATATGAATTGCCAATGTACGCGAAATCGTTAATTTTGTTAAGAGAATTTGAACTAGATTTTATATGTAACATTTCCAAAATAGATCGTTTTCTGTAATTAGATTGTTTTTCCAAAATGTTTACATCTTCAAAAATAATATTATGGTTGGTATCTCTAATGTGTTCCGAAAGTGCACTTATTTGATTTGATTTTGAATTTTCCAAAGCACCACGTAAATGTTGAAAAAACCGCTCCCGCAAAAACTGTTTAGTTTGTCCCGTGTAAATTAGGTTACAATCATTACATTTGATCCTATAGACAAGATTAGATTCTTTTTAGATTATTTTTTTATTTATTTTTTGTTGAAATACACTATAATAAAAAAAATTAGTTGACTCGATGTTCAAAGAAAACAGCCACTAATGTCGCATGTAATAAGTTTAGGAAGGGAAACTTCATAAAGTCCTTCCAAAATAGAAAGCTATTGCATAAATGCTCGTTTGAACACAACCAATACCAACCATTCTGCAATTGTGTTGGGTACCATTAACGCAACATAAGATTTGGACCAGATTCGAAAAGAATAGGAATATAAATAAAATGGAAAGAAAAGAGGTAGCAATACGAAGGATTTGGTAGAAGAAAAATCGAACACCTCATTATAAATGAGCTTTTAAAGCTCAAAATGGGATGCGAAGGTTGTAAAATTTTTGTAATGTTTAACTAAATTAAACTAACTAACTAAATTAAACTTTCTTTAATGGTATCGGGTCTTTTAATTTTGAAAACAAAATATCATTCAAACTGATAGCTGAACGACCAATGATTTTGAAATTATAATTTTTAAATATGTAAATGTTTTAATTTTTCGAAAAGATTTTTTAAGGTAAAGATAAATAATTTGTACTTTCAATTTCACTATTTAATGTACAATTTTGATAACTTCTTTGTTTCCAAATCACTTTATTTATTAATTTTTTATTATACTGATTATTTACCAAAGTGTTTTCCAAAAGTTTGAAATTATTATAATGAAATTTAGTATCGGACAATTTTAGAATTTTTTGAGTTAAAATTTTGATTGTATTAATTTTGTAAGAAATAGGAAGCCAAGAATTAAAATTTAGATAACGACTGGACCAGGTATTTTTATGGTACCAGTCCAAAGAAATTTTACCATCCGGTTCATGAATTAAAAGTAAATCTAAAAATGAAATTTTGTGGTCAATTTCTTTTTCAACAGTAAATTTTATTCTATTATCCAAAGAATTAAATACATCCAGAAAAATTTCAATTTTGTCTTCAGTGATTGCCGTTATAATGTCATCTACATAACGAAAGTAAAATATCGGTTGAAAATCCAATCTAATTACAGAAAACGATCTATTTTGGAAATGTTACATATAAAATATAGTTCAAATTCTCTTAACAAAATTAACGATTTCGTGTACATTGGCAATTCATATGATCTATTTTTATAATTTGATGTTTTGCTTTTACACAATTCAAATATTATTTAAGATTTATAAAATTGTTTTCAATTTATGTTTTTAGTCAAATTTTATTTTGTAAAGTGTTTTTTCTGTAGATATCAATTTTTGTTGCTTTGCTAAAATAAAGAATATATTTTTTCTAGTAGCGAGCGATATCTATAGGAAAATAGCTTCGTTTTAGTTAGCCTTGATTTCGATTTTATTTTATATAGAAAATATTTTTTTTGTAAAATTGATTTACTTTCTTTTGAGAATGGAACCGAAATGGTTCCGAAAGCTTAAGTATTAATAAATAAAATATTAAATGAGCTAAATAACCATTATTTTAATTTTGTAAACGTATAAGCTCATTAAACAATTTAATTTACTAGTAGCAATTTGAACCACCAAAATAAAAATTATGTCATCGAATTTGCTAACAAAAAATTTGTTTATTTATGGCTGCTGTACTTTAGCAGAAAAGTTACTTATGTACGAAGCATTCACTTTATATTTTTCTTCTAAATTTAAGTTGGGTGTAGAAGGTGTCATAAGAAAGTTTGAAAATTTGAGCGTGCCTTTTTAGCTAATGTCAGACAAATATTTTTCTGAAATTTGTAGTTTTTGAGCAAAATATTTTGAATCTCTGTGTGTATGCCTTCAAATCCAAAACATCAATATTCTCTCTGCGGTCCAGATGATTCTATGATTTTAGAGTAGTGTAAAAGAAGGTGATCTTTCGGTTTAAGAGTATCAATAAAAAACATGATGTTGTTTTATAATTTTGTTATTCTAATTTTTTCTTTATTAAATTGCTTTGAAAGTAAAATGTCTATAATTTGAATTAGGTTAATTACAAAACTCCAAATTTCAACATTTTCTGGAACTAATTCTCCTATTATAAGAGGGAATTAATGTATAAAGCATCTCATCTCACTTGCTGACATTTTCAATTTTGATTTTTTGAGATGAATTTCTAAATTTTCTGAAGATATGTTACCTATATCAAGATCGTAATTAAAATTTTGCTTTCTGCTGTTAAGAGTTCTCAAAAAAATATTTTCACCTTTTCCGTATAATATTTAATTATATGGCATAAATTATAATGGCATACGCCCTCGAAAATGTCATGAAACGTTTTAATGCCGTTAAATATGGAATTGTTTTGAATGCTTGTTTCTTTCGGAGTTTTCTGAGAAACATCAATTTCATAATTGTAGATATTACTCTCTCTATTGAATTTATTCTCACATAGTCGTTCTGTTTCGGAGTTATGACATTTGCAAAATCTACAAAAGAAATTACTTCAAAAGGATTTATTAAAACCACAAATATCATTAACGCCTAAGTTATCCCCTGCAACTAGGCCTAAAATAAAATTAATACGAAATTCGGTACCTAACAAATTTACTAATACACCTTCTTCTTCTAAGGATTTTATTTGGTCTTTTAAATATTTTACGCATGAATCATTTCCAAACGTTTTCAAATATTGGGATTTTATAAAACCTGAACAAAATATGTTGTCGGTTTTTGATAAATATACACCAGTAATTGATTCTGAATGGAAACCTAACGGATTATTGATCTCAAAACCGTGAAAGATATAGAAAATATGAAATACATCAAATACCGGATAGATGTTTTATTTTAGTCTTCCATAAATTCCCATCTATGAAACATGAAATAAGAGAAATGATTTTCCATAATAATCGATGTCAAATTACCAATCTTTTCTAAAATTAATTTCATTTGGAGACCTAATGATAAAAATATGGTTTAAGTTGATTGTTCATCAAAAACACATTCACCATTTCTGTGATCAATGCCAATTTCATTGTTAATAGAAACTTTAAAATAAATTATTATCTTGTAACGATTTATTCAACTTATATTGGCTACCCAAATTAAGAAAAGTTGAATTAAGAAAAGTGTTTTTTCTGAATTTAAATAAGTGTTTTTAACTCATTCTGAAAATGATTTAAGAAAAGTTGATAGAAATGAAATAATAAAAGTTGACTTAATATGTGCACTTCTTAATTCATTTTCAAAATATTTTAAGAAAAGTAAAAAACTGAAATAAAATATGTTTTGTTTTAAATTATTAAGGAAATGATTTTAGAAAAGTATTCAAAAAATATGTAATTAAATTTTTCCCGGAAAATTTTTAAATTTTTTTATTTTTTTTTACTTAGTTTAAAATTATAAATAAGTCATTTTGAAAATGAAATAAAATGCGTATATAAAATCGAAATAAAACGTAAAAATGCACTACAGTAAAAACCCGATTATCCGGCATACAAATAACCGAAATACTTAGTTAACCGGAATTTTAATTTTGAGGAAGTTTTTTTTGCTTTTTTCTCTTTCTTATTCATTTTGAAAGTTGCAATTGTCTTTTGCACATTTTTATTAACGAAAGCATTAGTTGAAAATTTTGAATGGCTTTAATTTTCAGGTTACAGTAAAAGCCCGATTATCCGTCATCCAATTATCCGGAATATTAGTTAACCGGAATTTTAATTTTGAGGAAGTTTTTTTTTGCTTTTTTCTCTTTCATGCCCATTTTTTAATTCATTTTCAAATTTGCAATTATTTTTTGCACATTTTCTTTAATGAAAGCATTAGTTGATAATTTTGCAGAGGTTTAATTTTCATATTATAGCATTGTTCTTTTCTCTTTCATATGCATTTTTAATTGATTTTCAAATTTGCAATTGTTTTTTGCACATTTTCATTAATGAAAGCATTAGTTGAAAATTTTAAATGGCTTTAATTTTCATATAAAAGAAGAATTTTAAATGGCTTTAATTTTCATATAAGTCCGATTAACCGGAACACTAACCGGAATTTTAATTTTTAGATTTTTTTTTTTTTGCTTTTTTCTCTTTCACAAGAGAAATTATTTTTTTTATTATTCGGGGATTCACAGAAAATACACTTCACTTTACTTTTTTTCTGTTTTGTGCATTATGCAATATGAAATTATGAAATTAAAGCCATTCAACATTTTCAACTAATCCTTTCATTAATGAAAATGTGCAAAAAACAATTGCTCATTTGAAAATGAATTAAAAAATGCATATGAACGACAAAAGAAGGGGAGCAAAGCAAAACAATTTATAAAAATTAAAACTCCAGTTATAACTGAGTGTTCCGATTAATTGTATGCCGGATAATCGGGCTTTTACTGTAATATGAAATTAAAGCCATTCAAAATTTTCAACTAATATTTCTATTATAAAATGTGCAAAAACGCAAATTTCTAAATGAATTCAAAAATGTATATTTTAATTCACAATTAATACACAAATAATAATTCACCAGATCCGCTCGAAACGCGATATTTCAAAATGCGATATATTTGAAAACGAGATATGACAAAACGAGATATGGTACAAAACGCAATATAAATTTAAAAAACGCGATATGGTACAAAATGTGATATGGTACAAAGCGCGATATTTCAAAATGCGATATTTCAAAACGCGATATGGTACAACATGCGATATTTCGAAACGCGATATTTCAAAACGCGATATGGTACAAAACGCGATACGGTACAAAACGCGATATTTCAAAACGCGATATTTCAAAACGCGATATGATACAGAATATACGTTGCGAAGCGGCGGGAGCGCAGCGACCCACCTGATACCGATCCTATATCCTAACTTTCCTATCGATTTTTAAATTCCTATAAACTGAAATTAATCTTCCCCTTCACCCGCCTGATATAACCCGATACTAAACTCCCGTTTTGTACCATATCACTTTTTGAAATATCGGGTTTTGAAATATCGCGTTTTGTACCATATCGCGTTTTGTACCGTATCGCGTTTTGAAATATCACGTTTTGATAATTCGCGTTTTAAAATATCGCGTTTCAAATGGGACCCATAATTCACAAATGAAATTTATTTGTTTAATTTTTTATGTTTTTATGTTTCTCTACAATACAACAAAAACCTGTAAGAAGAAACATTTCCTTAAAAACATTAAATTTGGCATGCATTTCTTTGTTATTAAAAACAAATGCAAATTTTATGTTTATAATGTGAAATAATGTACACCCAAACCTTTTTTTCCACTGCGGTACGTGCCAACCGTGTAAAAAAATCAACATTCATAGAAACATCACTTTTTTTAATTCTCTTTTCTTAATTCATCTTTTCTTAATTTAGGGAGCGTGACGAAACCATTATTATTAATAAAAATAAATAAAACAAAAAAAAAATATGAAAAAATAAAAAAATAAAAATTTTCCGGATAATCAAAAATTTTTCCGGAAAAATTTAGCTTTTCCCTCCTTATAACTATTAATAAACAATCCTGCATTTAAAAATTTTAAAAGCGTATACTCCTTACCTGATTTTATCGATGTATATACGTAAAGTAAACTTTAGTCTAATAATCTTCCATTCATTTTGAAAATGAATTAAGAAAAGTGGGCAAAACATGAAATACAATAAACGTATTTTAAATCAATTTGAAAATGAATTAAGATAAATTTTCTAAAAAATGAAATAAGATGTGCATTTTTTAATTCATTTTGAATTGAGTTTTTTTTTGTTGTAATTACTTTTTTAAATTCAGGAAATTTGTTCAAAATACAAAATAAGTGGACATTTTTCATACAAATACCACTTTTTTAATTCAACTTTTCTTAATTCGGGTAGCCACTTCACATTCAGTATTGCAAGATTGGAATACATTCTTCAGCATATTTATTGAATCCGAAAAAAACAGAATTAAGTTCAGAGCTAACACAATGAACCATGAGAATTGTTTCTAAATGATTAGAAATTGGCTCAGTTATAAATTGTACTAGTGATTGCTGAATTTGCTCAATATTTTTTTGATTAAAATTGTTAAAATTTAATAGAAGAGTCGTCTAAATTTTTGGATAAGATTGGTTAGATGCCTCAATTTCATTTTTTTTTACAAAATTGAAATTTAGCTTCGTTTCTTGATTTTTTATGTGATTTCTAAAATTGTTTAGGCATCCAAAATACCGGAAACATAAATCTTCGCAACACTGATAATCGCACTCTATTCACTATAAGCGAATGAAATTTTTTTAAGTGTATTGTTAAACCTCGCGATGAAAAATTTGTTTTTTGCATTTAAAGCATTACATCTCGCTTATCTTAATAATATGATTCTAACTTATATAGATTAAAGATTTCTTATTTAAATAAAAAGAGAAAAAGTTGATTGACTGATTAAAAAATGAATGTAATAATTATTGGAATTGCTAATAAATAACTTTTACTAAAAATGGCTGATAATTACGACTATCCAATCTAAAAGAATTACATCATTAGACATACTAACTTGCATTTATGATATTTATCAATATTAATTACTATTACAGTTCGTTAGTTATGGAGTAAAGCAAATAAAACACTTCTCACAAAACCTTTATTTTATAAAAATGCCCTCACACGAAACCAATATTTTTTGCTGTTCAGTTCATGTAAGTTTCAGTTCAGTAAATAGTTATTCTGCATAATTTTACATTATATTTGCAAAAAAATTAATAAATTTTATTACCTTAATAAAATATTCAATAAATCATCATCAAAATAAATAAATCATATACCTTCTTAGCTGATCTTTTGGTTAAACATCTATTAAATGGAGTAAAAAGGGTCTATCAATTTGATAAAAATTTACAGAAATTTCATCATAATTTAATAAGAAAATTTGACAGAACTTCTATTAATTTTAACAAAATATTTCACATTTTGATGAAAAATTTTATACATTTGATTAACATTCGTCATTTTTACTACATTTCCTTCAACGAAGTTTTGAAATCGAATAAACGAGAGAAAAAGTTTCCGAAATGAAATAACTGTGGTTTTTCCCAATAAATTTAACAAATTTTAAGATAAAACTTATTAAAATTGATAAATTTAATTTGCTGGCATACTGAATCAAAACTTTCATCAAATTTACTTCCTTTTTTTGGGTGTTTGCAAAAAACAGAAAAGCTTCTATGGAAGCAATTACTTCCAATGGACCGATATAGGCCCTAATTTTTCGGAAAAGTTGCATGAAGTTTCATCCCGATCAATTAATCCGTAAGTAATTAAGTCCTGTACAGGGGACTAAATTTGGTTGAAACACAGTGTGTCACAAGAGTTCTCCGCTTAGATTTGGAAAAACTGACATTATTTTCAAAATACGTGCACACAACCAAAAAGCTCCTATGGAAGCTGTACTTTTATTCGGTTGGATTGTACAGGGTCGATTTTTTATTGAAAACCGGTTTTTGTCAAAAATCGTCTTTTCCGGTTTAATTTTGGAAAAATTATTTACGCCGATGTTGTTTTTAATTTTCAATTTTTAAAATCGTAAATATTTTTCTCGTAAATGCTACTCATTTCAAATACTACACACTTCACAAAGAATGAAAAATCCTATGAAAGATGCCATACCACTGTAAACTTTGATCGATGCGAGATGTCTAATTTTTCACTACTTTTCGAGCATTTCGGGCGGTGTCTCGCTAATGACACGTTAAATGTAGTCTCGTTCAAAAACATATACACGAAAAACCAAAAATCGAAAACATCACCTGATATATGTTAATATGGTTCACCTGCGGGGTCATTTCTGGCGGACAGGGGGACCTTGATATTTTATTAATAATAAACTGAATAATACTCGTACCTTGACCCCACTATGGTATTAGATCTTTGAATTCTAGAGATCAATTTATAACTTACTTTTTTTTAAATTTTCGTAATAACCGCATGCATTACAACTGTAACGTAAAACTATTGTAATCTAATTTATCAACGTAACACGTTTAAGAAAGGGTATCTGCAAAATCAAGTCATTAAGGTCAAATGCGCTGTGATAAATTTAAAGGGAGGGGATAGTCGTTTTTTTCTGTTACTACGTTGCGCTTACGGGCGTCCAAGCATTGGACTCATTTTATAATCACACACAGACACAACATACGACCGATCTCATGGTAAACATCACTTTGGATTGCTGGCTTATTGTTTCGGTTCTCTCGCTAAAAACTACCGGTAAACTAATAAAACCTTCAGTTTTATTTCTAGTCCCATCAGCGGTAGTAGTATGAGAAACAAGCATATGTAATGTTATTTTATTATTATTAAGGAAATCTAACGAATATTTACCCAATACACTAATTGTGGCGCCGCTGTCCATAATTTTGAGCAAATAGTAACTTCTATACGTGCGGACGTACGTTTGTTGATTTCGTTTTTCTCTAAAATATCTTAAGAACCGAAGAATTATCTTACACTTGGAATTCAATTTTTTATAAAGGGTTGTGGGTGGTAATATTTCTTTTTCAATACGGCTAAGACGATCGTCATTAAGATTCCTTATCGGCTGCTGTTTATTTTATCTGAATGAAAATTTGGATCAATTCAAATTACCCATTCCATTCGGAACCTGAAGAAATCGAGCGTGTATACTAGAAAAGAAATCAGCTACTGATACTTTTAACATGTTTGGTTCGTTCATTTAACTTACCTGGATTTATAACAAATTTGAACTTTACCGGAGAATATTTTGATTGGCTGGCTGTCGCTGTACACAGAATAATTGTTCCTATTTTTCGCGATTGATTTATTGTACTGGAGACTTTGCGTGGTAAGAGCGCAAGAACATTTTCAGGACTTTTATGTTCGACAAAATTTGTTGGTAAAAATTGAATGAGCGTTGCCATGCAATTTATTAAACGATTCGTTTGATCTTTATATTGATTTATATGAGACAATGCGATAGTTACGAATTTTATTCTAGGCACTATTTACATCTAAAAATGTATGCTAGTTGTGCCAACCCGATTCATATTCTAATGATGCTCGCATACATAAAACAAGATTCTTGTGAAGATAGCAACATTTCTTAGAAATCTTGGTTCTAAGAAAAAAAAATTCTTAAAATTTTCAGCTATCGGCAAACTTACCACTGTAATATTTTGGTAAACCCTTAGGTGTACTCTACTACGCCTTTCCAACTTCAAATTAGAAATAATCAGTTTCAGATTGTAAATAAGCACTGTCAAACTAAAAATAGTAATGATCAAAGTGGAAAAAATCATTTTCATATATAAAAATGGTAAGGTAGCACGACGGACACGATAAAATAATGTGTGAAGATTTTCATTTGTTGTATTATCAGTATTGTTTTATTTTTAGTTTTGTATTATCGATTTATAAAAAAATGCTTTTTTAAAGTTAAAATGTCGTGTATTAAGAAAACGGAAGCTGATAGTATTTAGAAACCAATTTGTGATTTGCATGACAATTGTAAAGACTGGAGAGCACTCGCTAAAACATTTGGAGTGAAAACGACATTTTCATTGGTGAGCTAATAGGCAGAACGTGACTGAAAAGCAATGCGGTGGAATTAGAAGAAGTAAAATTACAAACGAATATCATAATTTTATGAAGCTAGAAAATATTACGCAACGTTTCCTAATTGATATTGCTTATTATCAAGTTGAAGTTGGAAAGGTATAGTGCCAATCCTATTCAAATTCCAACGGAGCTCGCATACCGGAAACGACTTTAATGTGAGGCTCGACATATATAAAACAGAATATTAATCACGCTAAAGTTGAAAAATTTCTCAATTTTTATACGCCAAGTACCACTGAAAATATGCTAATAATTTTCCACAATTTTACACAACCGCTTCTATACTGCATAGTCCATATTTTAAAACTAACTGTATTATATTTTATACAAATATAGTGTTAAAATCATTTTTCGAGCATTATCTAAAATGTCAACTCAATAACCTCTGAGAAACTAAGCCCCAGATAAACTTTAATGGCCCATTGATATACGAAATTAAATCAGTTTTTGAAAAAAGAGAAATATTCCCCTTTCATTAAAAAAAAAAATCCGAACTGAAAATATAATAAATATATGGGTTATCGTCTCAAAAATAGTAATAAAATTCGAATAAAAAAAACGAACTAACAAGAAAAAAAAATATTCGATAGCAAAGCCAAGTATCCAGCGAGGGATAGAAATTGAATTTTATACGAATCATAAAGTTTTATTTTGGTGAGTGCAATAAATATCAGAAATCGACCAAACATAGGCGCACCCAAAAACAACAAAAAACAGTTTTGATTTCGATTAATCCGCAGTCAAGTATGATTTGATTCGGATGTCTATTTATATAACAGAAGCGATATACACGCAGACACCAGACCCCCATATATATCACTATATACAAAGTTATATACTGTAAAGCTTTTACTATTTTTTCATATTATTTACGTCACGAGATTTAAATAGGTTTATCGTACACTGCATTTGTATATGAGATTAGATTAAAGTATTTTTTTTTTATCAAAAGGAAATTGAAATTTGCATAAAAGAAAATATAAAAGTTTTTCGTACCCAATGTACGAGTATAGAGAAGATGCGAAGACGATGAATTGAAATAAAATAAGATTTATATACATTTGTTGTGCGAATGTGCTTTTGTATCCGCACAGCACATTCGTTCGTCTTTTCATAATATTATTCTCACCACAATAATAATATTAATAATAATAATTTTAATCTGGGATGATATTTTTTCGGTTTCTTAAATTAAAATTTAAATACGATAATAAGCAGAAAATGCTAAATTAAAAAAATTTAGAATAGAAAACGGTACGCGATTCTTTTCTATATTTTTGACGAAAATTGATCTAATATTTTATTTTTTTTGAAATATTATATGTAATAAATAAGATATGTATGTTCGAGAGTATATAGAGATAATTTTCTGAACCCGGAATATCTAAAAAAAAAATGTTAAATATAAACACTAAAATGCGGAATCATTTTGTTCATCATTTTCATCTTCACATCGTCTCTTGTATTCATCTCCAACAAAATTATATAATAATAATAATCCAAATAAAGTGAATAACATCACGAACATTTTTATGGTCCATGAAATTAATCATCCACAGCATTTGGAATAGAATATATAAGTAAAGCAGTATTAGACGAAAATCATATCTTCTTATCTAATTTTTTGTTATTTTAACTTTTTTTTGTGCGAACCGAGCTTTTTGTAAAATCATCTTTCTTTTAAGGTTTCGTTTTGTTTATTCCCTATAAATTTATGAAGATTAGGATGAATACTATACATGAGATTTAGCCAATATATTACTGTTGACTTAATGCTATTATAGTGTTTATATTTATTTATTTCCGAACGTGCTTCAAAAAAATAGTTTTGTCAGACAAATTAAGGCTTGTCCTTTTGCCTAGGAATCGAATATACCAAACGGGGACCACCACCAATCTCATTTAAAAAAGCGTATAATGTATGATGCTTAATTTAAAAAAAATATATTCAAGTAACACTCAAAAGTGACCTTAGCCCCCAAATAAACGCAATAAATTTTACGAGGTTTCTGTAAATGAGCAAAATGGTTATGAATAAAAAAGTCGAATAAATACAAAGAGAAAACTCATATTCAAATGCGATGATCTATATTTGATTCTGAAAATGTCTCTTATTTTTCTCAAATTATTTTTCAATTTCGTATATCTTAAAAATTTTCGTGTATAATATCGACTGAATGATTTACTACAAAATGAAAACCATATCCATGCGTTATTCAAAATACATTTATTTGTCTACAATCCCCGTTAATTTCCGATCACAAATTTCTAAATCGCTAATGTGATTTTCCTTATTTAGCGTTTTGTTTTCATTCAAAACTTAAAATTTTGTAGATTGTTTTTTTTTTATTTGCCAATTTGAAGGTCGATAAATTTCGATTCCGCCTTTCCACACTTTGATTCTTTCGTCGTGATTCTTTCCTCGATTCCTTCCCCTTCACCAACAAACTCTTGATAGTTTGTTGGTGAACGGGAAAGAAACGAGGAAAGAATCTCGACGAATGAATCAAAGTGTGAAAAGGCGGATTGTATCGAAAAAAACAAAAAAAACCCAATGTGATTGAAAATATAGTAAAATAATACATTTAGTGAAAATAGTAGCGGTGTAATAATAAATCAAGTCGGCTTTCAAATTTTGTGATTTTTTTTATTGTTCCTATTGGTATTTAAGCCACCATGACAAATGTTACTATTTTAGTCCAGAATAAAAAAAGAAAATAAAAGTCATTCAACACTCGCGCCATTTTGTTTTTGTTGCGTGCAAGCCTTATAGGCCTAATGATGTTAATTTGTTATTTATTACGGTTTTCAGCGTCAATATATGCAAATATATCTGTTTATAAAATCGATTATCTCACTTATCAGCAAGGTATAAAAATTGCTGAGGAGAATTTTTAAGACAATGTTAATCAATACAAAAATCACCCGGAATTTCAACTGAAGATCGTCCTGAAACACGAACATGACGGTGAGTAGTAATGAAATGAAATAATCTAACTTTAAAAATAATTACAGTCGATTTCCCATAATCGGGAAACCGGTTAATCGGGATAGCCGCTTAATTGGGACAAATTGTACTATAACCAATGTGTCCCGATTAAGCGGAATCTATGTTTCCCGATTAAGCGGAACAAACCGCTTAATCGGGGCGTACTATTCCCTATGTGTCCCGATTAAGTCGAATCGACTGTATTTCGAATTTTGAATAAGTCGTAATACATTTTTTTACTTTCTATTAATTAGAATCATCGGATAATCAAGAGACACCAGTTTGTCATCAAAATTGGCGCTCTGACCATCAAATGTACATAACTGCAGAAGTAATTTAAACATTAATATTAAATGGTAACGTATTATCATTAACTAAATCTCTTTATGATTTCAGGACTTAGAAAGTTATATTTCTAAAACGGCAAGCTCGTATGTATTATGCAAAAAATTAAGCAGCAGGAAACATTGAAAGGTTTGTCTGATATCGAAAGAAGAGCAATTATCCGAGATAGTGTATATATACTATTTTATATCAAGGTTTTCTTACCACCCCGAACCAAACCACACCTCAGCATTGACCTTAGACGTTGTTATGTTATTCCCTTATTGAGAACAAACGAGCAAAAGAATGGTGGAATAGTAAGTTGTTATCTTAGTTCAATAATTACCATCAATTTTTATGTTTAATTAAATTAATTAATTAATAGAATTAACATAATTAATTAAATTAATTTAGTTAATGAATTAATTTCATTATTGTAATTAATTTAATTATTTTAATGAATTTACTTAATTTAAGCTTAGCTATTTATTTAGTTTACTCAATAAATTTTATTAATTTAATTATTTTATTAAGATAATAATATTAATTAAATAAATTAAATTATAATTATTTTGGATTTAAAATTAAAAGTGAGAATTTAGCTTTCTTATGTGATAATTTAATTTTTAATTTTATAAATTATCTTTTTGAACTAATCGAGCTAGCTATGAAGAGCGAATTCCGTCAGCTTTTAATATTCAGTGAGAATAGTAAAAGCTGACTAAAAGCGTTACTAAAAAGAGTAAATGAATAAATAGAAATTGAAACTAAATTAAATTAATTTTTTTGTTATATCTTGTTTAAAGGATGCATTGTACAACCGAAATATAAATCGTGGCTTTATAATCGACAGACTCAACCGAGTGAGACCGAAGTTATATGCAATTGAAAAGGAATCAGGACAACATTTCACTCGTAAACGTAGCGCAAGTGAATCATCAGTCATTCCAAGTTCACCCGACCCTCTATTCGATTTAGAGAACGACGAAAATTTCTTAATATTACGAAACTTATACGGGCAAACCCAGAAGCACTTCATTAAACAAAAATTACGCGAAACATTGCCTATGTGAATGAATAACATTTTTCAAGGATCCCTTGAAGTGAAAGCAATATCAAAAAATTTCCCATTTTTCTTCATTTTTCCTTATTTAGTAAGTACATAGAATTAACTTAAATGTTTTCCTAATTATGTATTTTAAAAATATTTTTTTTTAGATTCAATATGATTTCGAAATTTGCTACCCAAAGTAGCCACGATTTGTTTTTAAATAAATGGAATACGGCGTCCAAATATATTCAAAATATTTATGTTGTCACCAAAGGTCCTAACTTAAAATGTATACCTGAGATTAAAGGTAACAAATAATAAATAAAAAATATTTATTTCAGAATTGTTACCACCAAATGAGAGGTTTTTTCTACCTTGTAAATATTTTACCTCAAGTGGTGGCCGGAACGTATCGGCCGGAAGGTAATACTCGCAGAGAATCTTTTGTTAAAATTTTACATAAAATATTTGTCTCCAGAACGGTTATTAATTTTATCTAGATTATATATACACCACGAATTTGATTTATAATTTAAGCTTAACCGACCGCCCGAAGTATTAAGAGACAATGAATTGAAACATCCGCACATTATTGCGGAAGGAGGAAATAAGGCGGCCATTTCACAATATTATTTATGTATCAAAAAGGAGCTAATAGTTTTAGCAAAACTATTCGAAAGTTCCTTAAAAACATTCTGGACATTCATAAGCTTTAATTTTATAAAATTGAAACAGCGGGATCTATAACATCCAGAATCAAGGAAATCTTCCAAATTCGATCTACAGCAGGCACAAAATTTTTAAATTAATATCGAGAAGGTACACAAGTAATCCTTTTTTAAAATCAGTATTTATCTATTTAACGGTTCAATATGTTTTTTTGTTATTTTTGTAATGAGTTGTTTTATGAGCTATAGATAAAGTTATTTTACACCTTAAATATTATGAATTCGCCAAAGAAAAATTTCAACTGAAAATTCAATGTGTCAAAGATAAAAGTTGCTCTAAAACTTTTCAAACATTTTTTGCGCTTACATCGCATCTTAGTAAATTATAGAGCCCGATATTTCCGGACTATATTACATAGATTGGAGGTACCCAATTCTGAAACTTCAACCCTAAATGAAATAACATGAAATGTTTTTACACGTAAATAAATCTATTAGGTTTGCCAGAAGAAACATTGTCAGAAATTTTTTATGAATCCAAAATTGTTACTGAATGCGCGATCAATATTATATCCGAACAGGTGAAATTAAAAATACCCCATTTAATAAACTCAAAATATCTGAAACAATGAAAAAATTGTGTTCGAAATATAAAAGGAAAATAAATATTTTTGGAAAACTCTCTGTATATTGTACCAGAACAGATCCCTATATCGGATTTAGGTGGGAGTCAAGATTTAATGCAAATTCTTCAACTTACCCGTTACAAAAACAATAAAAAGTATTTTTAAAAATGATTTGTTACAAATATTTAAAGATTTTAATAGTTCCCACATATGTGTCAATGGCACATATAGCTATGCTTGTTGTGGTGACCGCTTCCGAACTATTAAAGGAGATTTCAATAACAAATTTATAATTTTAATACTACTTTAATACTATCATTTTGAGGTTACTAGAGTACTTGGAAGTAAAACCATCATTCATAAAGTCAGGGCTATTTACTTAACTTTAGTAAATTGTCCTACTTATCTGAAATAAATCCTTTAAAATATATTTTTAGTTAGCCTTTTTTATGTAAACGATCTTTATAATGAATTTATTTTAAATTCTATTTTAAAACCAATTGTAGAAGAGCAAAAGTTTTTGAAACTGAAGTCTTAGCTATAGAAAACCTCGGATTAGTATTTGGGACAGATATTTCATTGTCTCAGGACAATTTTTGCCTAGTTTGTGCGATGCCTTCCAAAGAGACTAAAAAATGTACAACTGAAGAACCTGATCTGTTAAGACCTGACGACTGCTACTCAATTTTAAGAGATCAACCTCCATCGAAGAAGTTAAAGATGAAAGAAACCAAAGGTATAAGTCGAAATTCCGTGTTAAACGATTTGAAATACTTTCACACAATTAAAAACTACAGCGTTAACTTATTGCATTATGATCTTGAGGGTTTTGTTGTGTTATCAATAAAATATCAGTTCCAGCGCGTCCAAGCGCCACGCTTATATTTTTAGTCATATTAATTTTAAATTTCTACTTGTTATAAATATATCTTGATAGGAGTAAGGAAGAAAAATTGTATTTTCTACTTTTCAAAGCCTTTTTTTATATTAATTACTTTTTAGAGCTTTTAAATTTAAAGGTTTTAAAAGAAAAAAAATTATATATATTTTATTTTCTACTTTTTAGTCATCGAAATTTTTTAATGTCCAAAAATGTTAGAATCTTTTATTGTTATCGGAGTTAAGCCTGCATGCAAAATTTCAGCTCTATTTGACTATCGCAAGCGGTTGAAAAATTGATTACAAAATTTGACGATACAAACAGACACACAGAGTGAGCTAATATAAGCGTGGTAATATATTTAAAAAAGAACTTACACCCTAAACAACATTTTTTGCTGCATGAGCTATCAAGCAAATGGGGCCGGTCATACATTTATGGACTATGTGATATGATGGCAAACATCGCTTTTTTAAGAAAAGTGTTACACCCAATTTTATAAATATTTGTCATACGTTTGCTAAGAGGCTTAATTGTTTACAGTACTAAAAAACATATGAAAAACATTATATATTAGGTTGCAATGTGCAAGATGTGTAGTTAACACTTACAATATTAGTACACCAACTAATGATAATGCCGACTATTTGAGATACATAAATATAAGAATTTTAATTTTTAATTAAATTTTCGCAAGTATGTAGTAGAACTAGTACTTAAATATTTGTATAATTTTTAACATATAATTTTATGTATATTTTCTATCTATTGAATTATTAAAGATTATATGAAGAAATAAATCTTTCAAATTTTTTTAATGATTTTATTTAAACCCTGGATATTATTTTAACTCACAATCTTCTATTTTAAAGTAAAATAACCTCATTTTCTCTTTTAGGTGAAAATATTCCTTCAAAAAACGAGGTAAGGGTTTGACATTTTTTTTAAGATGTATTTTAATTTAAATTGCCACCCCAATTGTCGAAGTCGTCTCACGTCATTTTAGACGACTATAGTCACGTCACTTCAGTTTTGCTATTATCGAAGTCGTCTGCTACAGCTCTAGTCATATGATACGACATAACAGTCACCTAATTTTTTCAAGTGACAAGAATATTTTATGCGACGTTCATTAATGGAACACATTTATGATTTTTTTTTTTGTAATACAATTTATATTCATTTTGCAAATATTTTACTGCTTTGGATGGAAAACGATGGAAAACATCATGGATATTTTGCCTTCATCATAAATTACTGTATGGTTTCTGGAAATTAATTTAATAATTAAATAATTAGATTTTTGGTACTATTTTCAATTTACTTGGTTTTTACAATGAAATATTCGTAAATATTTTGATTTTATTAGTGCTGCCCGATATTTCTACTGTAGTGTGCGTGTCGTTTAAAACGACTTCAACAATATCGATTTTGACACGACTGTAGTCACGTGACTCGAAGTGAGACGGCTTCGACAATTGGGGTGTACAATGTAGAGTGTATCGAATATCATTCGACGAATACTGCTTCTGATTTGATCACAATATACATCAAATTTATGTACATGTAATTTATGACATATCTAGAAGTAAACGTTTGACGAATTTTGACACAAAGTTTTCTACACAAATCGACATAAGATATATCGATTCTTTTTTGCTACATTTTACTTCTAATTTAATTGCAGCTTGCATCGAATTATTTTGATGTAGACTACCTTCATAATTAGTCTTAAGTTGCATCAGATATGGCTTAAATGCAATTTGTTTCATATTTTGCTGCAACCTATAAGTTTTATTTTGTATCGTATATCATAATTTTTTTCGAGTGTATACTTTTAATATCGCGATCATCGTCTATTAGCCAATATTTATGTAATAAATAAAATTCGAAAGATACGTCATTTATTCACACCGCCAGTAGAAAACATATTGTGTAATCGATGATCGTAACATAGAAAGAGAATACCAATAAATATGCTTTTTTGAAATTTGCTCCTATTTTCCAGCGTTATCAAGTTGTACGTCTTGCATTTAGTTAAATATAATGGTTATTGCTGTATGTTTACGTGGTATGGTCTCAAATTCATCAGTTTTTCAGGACAAATAGCGTATACCCGTCTTTTGCATTTTCTCAATACGTTGGGCAATTTTTTCGTAGAACGGACGCTACGTACATCTATCTCTAGCATATTCCAGCTGAGATCGAGATAAGAACAATATAGGATCATATTCGCTCGGAGTTCGCTCTAGCGATGTGGTAAAGATGATGTTAAAAAGTTTCGCATTTACAAAAAACGACAAAGACTTGAAAGATTTAAATATACATAAAATATAAATTTTCTACTGCAATCTAAGCAGGAAAAATGATTTTTGATTAAAAAAGACATTTTAACAAAAGTCCGATAAGTTTTTTTCCTCTTAAGAAATCATATGTGCAGTGTATTTCAGAACTATGTATACATCCGTGACAAAAGAAAGTTAGAAGTTCAGCACAACATATTCAACCGTCAATTTTTTAGATTTCAATTAAATTCAAAAATGTACGAATTATCAATAAATTTTTACAGTAATGAATTATGTTTTATGTCCAATTACTTTAACGTTTTCGGTTTAAGTTAAAGTCTCGTTTCTTTGCGAAATGGAGAAAATTTGCTGAAAAACTCATCTGATGGGCCCGAGTTAATTTTTTTAACAGAACGAACAAATTTGATATTGACGGTCTGGCCTACCCAATGAAATAAGTTCTGATTTTGACACACTAAAGATTAAACCACCCGACAACATTAAGTAAGCTAGAGTGAACCAAGATAGTGTAATGAATAATTATGAAAATATTTGTGGTGATTGGTAACGGTCTGGCCAACACAATCAAATTAGTTCTGGTGTTGACAAATATACAGATTATGCATATTTAAAAAATTATTTAAATCAAGGATACAGAGTATTACCATCCGTGCAGTTTATCTTTATGTTTTTATTGTTCCCTGTAAATGCTATATTTTTCAAAATACTTACAAAGAATGGAAAACCTCCTGTGAAAGCTCTCACTTCCGAAGGACCATTTTCTACAAAAAATCACCGGGCACTCCCAGTTTTGGGATCTTCGAATCAACGAAAAAGAATTACTATGCTTTAGACCACACTACTGAAGTAAAACTTCTAATATATATATTCGATGAATATAAAAACGTGTAAATATTTATAATATAGCTAATATAGAAAAATTATAACATTGAAAAAAAAATTGGTCACCTGTGCGTTCTCGAGTGTCACCTAGCCGTTTATAGCCTCAACCAGTCAGACTTAAGAGCTTAAGTTACACGCTGATTGCACCACTTCGGTTAGTGCTACAATCACCAAAAATTTATAGGCTTCTCGTCACAAATAAACAACTGATCTCTAAAATTTTGGTGGTCGTACCGCTCTCCTAAGTGGTCCAAAACGGAGCATAACTTAAGCTCTTAAGTTTGACTGGTTGAGGTTTATGTCTGATGCCACAAGAGGTAACCCTGTAACTTCGTAACTTTTTCAAGGCCAACTAGTCGTAATAGATAATGTTTATGTATGTTTAACAAAAAGGACAAACAAATCATTTTTGAAATCTCTTCGCATAGTAAAAATGGCCTTGAAATATTTTTTATTTCATTTATGTTTGTGTAGTGTGGTTTCATCGAAAATTTGTTTAAGTCGCATAAAAACCTGTATTATAGGCAAACGGGGCAAGAAACGAAGAAAGAACCGGTTTCTGTGATACCTCGTGTGGAATGGAGCTATAATATAGAACAAAATACATATATAAAAGATATCACACGGACGAATTTTTTTTGGTAACCCTGTGCGTTTTGGGGGAGTCCGTCAGTGACATAGAAGTCTATATTGTGACTTTCTAATTTTCCAATTTTTCAATTTTTCAATTTTCCAATTTACCAGTTTTCCAATTTACAATTTTCCAAATTTCCTATTTTCATATTTTCCAATTTTCCAGTTTTCCATTTACCTATTTTCCAATTTTCTAAATTTCCAATTTTATAATTTTCCAATTAACAAATTTTCCAATTTTGCCAAATTTCGAAATTTCCAATTTTGCCAAATTTCGAAATTTCCAATTTTCCATTTACCAATTTTCCAATTTTAATATTTTCTTTTTTTCCAATTTTTTTAACCAAATATTAAAATAATGTTCCACCTAGGGATTTATGAATTGTCATGGCACATCCTGATACTAAAAGAAAATGATTTCGTTTTGCGTTTATTGTTTCATTCGCCTCGTTCGATTACACTTTTCGTAACGCATTTGCCAGCTCAGTCCCCAAGTCAAGCGTGCCTAAAGAAGTTTTACTTAAAAAAAAATTAGAACGAAGTTTCCTCCCGATAGGACAATCCGCTTGGGCTGTATAAGTGCCAAATTTGTATGCTCTTTTCAAAATATTTTACAAAACCGAGAAAACTAATATGGAAGCCAGCAGTTCCGAAAGGATTTCGACCTTTTAGTTTGTTGAAAAATATGTAACGACAGGCTTTGGGACTGCCGTTAGCAAAAAAAAAAAATAATAATAAAGATAATAATAATAGAGAATTTTGAAAGAGAAAGAACCAGTGCACGTCATGCCTTCCGCCGCTAGCTCAGGGTGGAGGTAAAATCGGTCATGGGGTTGTACACTGGTCGGTCCAACACAACTATGGCATAAGACTTATAATTTAAATGCAGCTCACTCGAACCCAACTCACCCTTTTTCAAATCACTCCATTTGTTCCACTCCTTAGTTAATCATTGTTGTTAATAAATATTTATGCGAAACGATTCAACTTGCAACATACTTCAAGAGTGTACATTTATTTATCAAAAATTAAGTTTTAACATTATATATATATTTTTTTTTTATTTAGCGAAATTTAAAGAATTCAAACAAATTTTAATGACTAATCTTATTATTTATGTAAAACAAAAAAAAAATTAAACTTTAAGTTAATTAGCATTCACTAAATTTTAACAATTGGTTCATGAGACAACCCAAACACAAAAAAAATTATTAATAATTAAGAGTTATATAATGGGTTACCTTGACGGAGTATCCTCAGACGGTGAAGCGCTCCAACGGCCTTGATACTGAATCGGTTACCTATGGAAAATATTCCTATGAAAGAAGAAGAAAATGTATAATTAACTGAAAGTTTTTTAAAATTTTTAAAGATCCGGCCTTATATTATGTTATAATAAGAATATTCATAAAAAAATTAAGTACATCTACAAAGAAACTGAACAGAAAAATTCAAAACAAAATAAAGGAAAAATGAAATGCAAAATTGAATAAAAAAATTATAAAAATATAGAAAAGATCTATGACTTAACCAAAAGTAATCCGGTGGTTAACTGCCGCAGTCCACTGTCCTTGTTCCATGCTGCTGCTGCCACGCCTTCACCAATTACCGTATATTAGTATCAACGGTGTCCTTGGTTTACATCGGCACTCTCAGCGCCAAAAACCGCAGAATCGCCGCTACCAATATCGCACTACACCATGTGACTAGAACTCGTCGCACAAAACTCCGTTGGACCTCCGCCACCAAGATCGCCAATCTGTCAGTCGATGCCGCAGCCCCGCTATACACACTCCTTACAACCAATACTGATTTTCAAGCTCATCCGTGCTTGACACCCGTTAGTCCCGCATCGACGAACCCAATTTTTGCATTCCAACACAATCACCAACGGTACACGATACTGTATGTAGGAATGCCGAATGCTTTTCTATAGGTTATATTAGTTTTCACGCAATTAGATTTTACGTAATATAAGGTTTCGCGCAATTTCCTCTACACACACTAGTATAAGGTAATTTATTTTGGTTAGCATTTAATACACTGTAGGTCGAACAATCGCAATACCCTAATACACTATGACCACAATTTATTGCACGGTTTAAGTTTTAAAAGTTAAGTACACCACTGCGCACGTATTATTCGAATTCACACAACCGTTTTCTTTTCACTGAAAGTATTTTATTTAATAGTCCCACTGGTAATACATTTATGCACTTAAGTTTTAACTTAGGTATCGTTTACCCAAAAAAACAAATTCGTAATATATTTTTTTATTCTTATTGTATATCGAATTCCTATAAGCTATATAGTTATCTCTAACAATTAACAGCTTAACACCCACTTCACTTGCTAGCTTTTTCAACCAAGGTATACGATCGAATGCCAAAAAAAAAATAGATTTGAGTTCAAAAAATGCAATACAAGAATCCAGTATGTATTTACATGCAAACAAACACAGACAAAATCCGCCAATCATTTACAGAAAACAAAATTATCGTACGATTTTCTGTTTTTTCGTCGATGCATACACCAATACGACACAAACAACAAACCGCCCATAGTACACCACGACCAAAAACATGCAGACCTCGCAGGCGCAACCACAATTTATCGGTACAACCGTACGTAGCCGACATTCCAGGCGCAGCACCATGACGTACACTGTGGCACTGAAGCAACAGCAGTATATGCGATGCATACATGGAACGCACGTTACAAATCATAGGTCTAAAGTTTGAACTCGATCAATCAATTCCCCGCTACTGTACAGGGCAATTTTTTTTATTGTAAAATAGCTTTTTGTAATTTTTTTTTTTTTTTCATTTTAGGTGAAATTTTGGAAAACTTATCTGGGTTGATATTGTTGCAAATTTAATTTAGAATTTCTTAGCTTATAATTGTTTTATTCATTAATGTTATACTTTTTAATTTATTTACAAAAACCGAAGGTGTTTAAGCTGCCACTTCCGGTGGATCCCAAAACTGGAAGACCCCGAGATTTTATTCCGAAAACGGTTCTGTGGACTTTTTCCTTGACTTTGATCAAGAATGAAAGTATCGATTCGATCAAATATATTTAATACTTATTTTAAAATTAGCAAATGTTTTGTCAATAATATTCTAAAAATCCATAACCTATTTGTAAATACCATAGTTGTTACTATACTGGCCAAATAACATTGAAACCGGCGACAACATATATTGCGGGTTGAGGATTAACTCACGATACTCTTGTTGGATCTTTTTTGCGCTCACTGATGCAGTTGTTTAGTTTTTCCTGTTTACTCTAGTAGTGTTGATTATTTTCATAGATGCAATAATATTTCAATAATGGCCAAAAACTATATTATATTTTCTAAAATATCAAAACCGACTGTATTCGAAAAATATACGAACATTCATGAAATGGCAAAAAAGTCAACTCTTAGTTTTATAGAATATAAAACCAATGTCCTAAATGTCCACAGCAAAAATTTTTTGTGCACTTTTTTAACAAACAAATTTTTTGTTTTTTTATTATAATCAGAAATATCCTCATATTATACATAAAAGGATATTAAAATTTATGATAAATTTTTTTGGTTAAAATGGAACATAAAAAAATCCCACAGAAAAGCACAGCACACAACTTTTTTTTTCGAACAAATTCATTTTGGTTTACCTTAATCAAAAACAAATTACGTGGAAAAATAAATTCGAATAAAATTGTTCGAAATTGATTAGTGTGTGTGTGTGTGTGTGGTATGTGTATCTGGTAGGGTGGGAAAAAATCCGAAGAGTTAGTTGAATGGATATATTACAATATATTCATAAAAAACAGGAGAAAAAACAATTTAGAGATTTTTTTTATATTTTATGTCTGAAAATTGGGTTGATTTTGGTTTGGATTCGATTAAAAAATAAATAATTTTTTTTATATACATGTTTTATGTACCCTGTACATGTATTTATATACTCCGTGTATATACCAGGTATAACTTAAAAGCTTTAATTTTAAATATATTTTTATGTATGTCTCTTCGTGTACATTAAAATATTTACGTATACGTTTTTGGGAATTACTTTTTTCGTATAGGATTTTATTATATTGAAATCCATCATCAACGAACAATAACCAATAATCCTTAATTTAAAATAAAATAAAAAATATTTAATCTGGAAGTTGCCTTTTTTATATTACTGTATATGTGCATGTTATTGGAGCTTTCGGGAAAATATTTGCTTTGTGCTGAGTTAATTTTATTTGGCTTTTCATTTTTTTTTTTGTTTAAATCCTAATAAGGATAAAATAAAGCTCATTGTATTTATTTCTAAATCATAAAATAAATAATGAGCAAAAATATTTAAGTTAAGCACACATATACACACACACAAAATCTCACAATTTTAGTTATAATAAAGAGAAAATGTAAGTAGTTTATCCAGTATTTTATTATTTGTTGTCCAACTTTGTATCTTCTAAATATCAATATTCAATTGAATTTTATGTGGAGAGCATGATGATAAAATTGCCAGAAAAAAGCTCCAATAATGTAACAAAATAGACAAAAATTGCAAAGCTAAGTAAATAGTTGTTTCTATTTTATTTTTTTTTTTAGTTCGTTTGATTGAGTTATATATTGACTCAGCAAAAATGATTTACCAATATCGAAAGCAACAACAACAAGCATTAGACGTATTATTATATAAAACGAAACTGTACGTGATTTTGTAACTTGTGTTTATTGAAAACAATATAACCAAAAGAAAAAATACTTTGCCATGATATCACAACCCAGTCATGAAGAAGAACGTTTGGTACCGATATACAGTGTTGAAATGAATTAAACTAATTGAAATTTCAAAATAACACCTTAACTCAGTTTTGCAATTTGTATTGATCCGTCATAACGTGCGATACGATATATTTTTATTTATTTAAGCTTGGCAAAAAATGAGAGACAAAATAAAATATCAAGGCGATATTAATTTATTTGCTTACCCAATAGATTTATTAACTAGATAAAAACACAAATAATTAATGTTATTTTATGGTTCTGACATTTAAAAAAAAAGAAGTTTGTTTCAATTATTTGAATTGCTTATCTCGGCACTCCTCATACCTACCATCTAATATGTCTGCACAGAAAACAACTATATATACCAAATATAAATGATACACAGAAAAATAACAACATCAATTCAATATCCTTTCCAGAATTTTATTTTTTTTATGTATGTCCATGTATCGTGAAACTAGAAATGGACGAGTGTATATATAGTGATAGATTGTGTTCGATTTTAAAATAATATGTTGAACCCTTTTTGTGGCTGTTTGGATATGGCTTTTTGTACTCGTCATATATCTTGTTGTTAGCCTTTCTCAAATTTATGGTTTAGAATAGTTTACCTGCATTGGACAAATTAAAAATTTAGTGTAATAAACATTGGTTGGCTAAGGTCATTTACTTACGAGTACTTGAACATGGTAACTGAGTCATTCATCCATTGAACGCTTTGTAGTTTTAAAAGTGCTCTGCGTTATGTTTAAAGAGTAGTTAAAATTAGTGGAACACCTAGAACGAGCATGTCTCAAATACGATCGATAAAAAATATTGATTATAAATTACTACTTACTTCCAGTAAAGTATATTTCTTAATAATTCCATTTCATTAAACTTATATTGTTGTGATATAAAACTGGTTTAAAATAGGTACACCTCAGGCATGGTGTTGGCAAGAAATTTAAAATATTTGTGGGGCAGAGTACTATAAATTTAACTCAGAAATATTTTCTGAACATTTACCGGCTTCACCAATATTTCAGTCGGCAATCAAGCAAATTCATTGTCATTACAAGTGAGCCTGGTTGAACTGACATCACACTACTATTTTCCAAAAGCCGCGTCGCAATTTTTATTACCGGGAACATGAGTTGAGACTTTTATCGATTTTAATTCCAGTTTAAATATATTTCTAATTGGTCTTGTAATTTGTAATTCTGTGTATCTTTCTATACTTTAATTACCTATCAACCACATACACTACCGTTGTATAAAAAATTTAGAGCGAAATAATCTATAAAAGGATAATTATAAAGTTCCAGTGACTGTAGTAGTTTCTGACCAGTCTCATTTATATAAATTTTATAAGAAATATTATTTCAATTTTTTCAAGCACACATGTGTATTTTACACAGTGCAGTTGTAACCGGCAGTGTATTAGATGCATTTATTTCAATACTGTTGACTGCTTCTGTTTAATACAACAACATGCAAAGTTCAGACAATTCATTACTAACAGATCTCTTTGACATTTCCGGATACTCGACAATAAACAAAAAATTTATAGTAATATGTGTATTAATAAAAAGAATATAAATTATATTTGCTCGATATAATGCATCGCTTCTCATTTTTCAAATCATCAAAATCTGTTGAGCTGGTTCGCTGCGCGCAGTTTTATTCATCTTCATTTGTGAAAAAAACTGTTCACAAATATATGTGCTACCAAATATGGATAATATGCGTATTACAAAATATCGAATTCCTGGAAAACGATCTGCAGGTAAGTAGCCGTAAAATTGGGGAATCGTAGTTATAAACTCCAGTTACAAATTTTCATCAATATTTTGAACATCAACAGGCACCGGAGAGCAAAAGATATTTAAAATCTTCCAACTAGAAAAATTTGATAAATTTTCTTGTTTTATTTGTATTTTCCACAAGGATATGTTTTGTTTGAAGTTATGAGCATGTTTCTACTCTGCAGGTTAATATTGAGTTGAATGAGATGCCCAATAATGTCAACTGAGAAAGCCAAATCTTGTATTCAATTAAAATCTTTCAGTTTAGAGCACTCATAATCTTTAATATCTAAAAACAGTACGATTTCGTCCAACAGTTGTTGCAGACTCCACATCTTTCAGCATAGATGTAAACTCCTGATGGTTTAATCCGCTTGTTCGAAAAAATTAACAATTTTACCAATTTCTTAAATGCATTATCAATTTAATTACTTTTGAACATAAGACTTGCTGGTGGATAATGCAATGGAAGTGTTGAACAGATTTATTATGTTGGGGTTTAACATAAGCGTTTAGTCTACCAATGACACAATGTATAGCTCCCCCAAAGGGGCACCATCAGTTGCCAAAGATACCAAGTTATTGGAAGATCATATTTTTTAATAGCAATCATAAGTGCATCGAAAATATATTCTCCAGTTGTTGTACCACGCATTGGAATTACTTATAATAGCTCCTCAGTTATTGTCATATTCCTGTCACTTCCTCGAATAAAACGGGTAACTGCGTGCTGTATCAGTACACTCATCGATTGCAATTGAAAACACTTCCAAATTTAATGCAACTGAGTGAAGTTTGAGTAGTGGAAAAATATTGTGGGCCGCAAAAAATCATGCGGTGAGCCGCAAGCGGCCTGCCGGCCTTGACTTTGACATGCCTGATTTAGGCCGTTTACTCACACCGGACTTGACTACGCTGGTTCTTTACAAATAAAAACGTAGAAAGATAGAGGTCACAAAACATACAAGGGCTACATGACGATTTTCATCTATCTTGCAACAAAGGCCATTTATATAAAGATAGTGACGGAGCTCATTACAGAATGATTGATGCCTTTCGAAAATTCAGCGCAGGACGACGTGTACTCTGTAGCGACATGTACAGCGACAATGCCACAAATTTCATTGGAGCCAACAACCAACTCAAAATAATGTAAAAGGCGGCAGTAATTGAATAACATGACATTTTCAGTCACCTGCATCACCTCATTTTTGCGGACAGTTATGAAATCTGTTAAGACTCATTTAAAAAATATCTTGGGTCATAAGAAACTCACGTATGAAGAATTAACAACAGTGTTAAGCCATACATAGAAGCCGTGCTAAATGTGAGGCCTCTTTGTCCACTTTTCGATGACATAACCATTCTGGAAATTGTCGCCCCAAGACATTTCTTAATACGCTCATTAATAACCGTACTTCTCCATACGAATTTGTCAGATATAAACATTCACAGACTTTATAGATGGCAGCTGCTGGAAAAAAAATAAACAAGTCTACTGGAAAAGATGGAGTATAACGAATATCTACAACAATGACCAACGCGTTTATAGATAAAACCACAAATACAAATTGGGGAACTTGTTCTTCTTATAGAAAAAAAACATTGTTTGGTTATAACACGAATGGAAGTAACTGCGAAATAGAACTGTTTAAGCAAAATGGGTAGCAGCAAGACGGACATTACAAAAATACGGATTCCGTTTACGCAGACATTATGCATGGATCTTCGTGACAAAATGCAGGACCAGCTGCAACCAATATGCAAAATTATCAAAAGATGTAAGCCAACAGCATTCAAAAATTAACCAAGATTCTTTTAATTATTACAAATATTAATACGGTGATAATGCGCAGGTAGCTCAGCGCATGCGAAGACCACTGAGAACAAAAAAATTATAAAATCAAGAACTACCCAATAAAAGTGTCCTAATTTTCGATATTGATTACGGCCATATTGAATATTATTGTGTATACAGTCATTGTATTCCAGTTGTTCAGTAAGGTTAGATATTTTGTAAAGTGGAGCGAAAGTCATTGCAACAACGTTTTAAAATTATTAAATTCAAGTCAGTGTTGTTCCGTTCGCCAAACTTATCGTGTACTTCGTGTTATTTATGGTATATACAGAGGTCGGCACTCCTAAGTGTTACCAATTAAAAATGTTGTAAATTTGTCAATTTTAATTTTTTTTATTCCAATACTTTAGAATATCGTAAAACATTTCAAATTTAAAGAAAAAAATATGTTATTATTATATGTAGACAACTTTAGCACGGATAAAATCCTCGAGTCTGTCCGTGAAGGCTTCGCTTTGTCGTGGATCGCGATGAATTCTGGCCTTTACCATTAGAACCATTTCTGGGGATATAGTTGTTTTTTGGATGTAAACATCCATGGCATTTTCTGGTGCTACCAGTATCATTGTAACGTCCAAAATACAACCATTTTGATCACACGTTAATGTCGTAGCTCAGTGGCTGGTTGCGATTTTTCAGCCACATACAAAGCAAAAATTTTGAGTTTGAGCTTGATTTCGATAACTTTTTTCAACTGTGACGTAAAACGATATACCTCCGTTTGGCTTGTAAACAACCGATTGACGCTTGTCAAAAAATGTACAAGTTGAACCCCCTTTTGATTATCTAGAGCGGTTAAAATTGGACTGATTATTTTAAGGACGCATCATAATTCATCTCGAAAGAAATACGAGTATCATCATTGCCTCATAAAAATGTTTAAAGTTCTCCGAGAAATTTTAATTTTAGACTAAATCTAAGAAACGTTTTGCAAAAATATTAGGAATTTCGTGTTTATTTAGGAACAGATATTTGATGAGCTTTCTGTGTAACCTATGACATATGAAACTTTGAAATTTTGTCTGTAGGCATAGCAGATATGATTGCAACATTACCGAGTCAGGTCAGTTTTCCAAATAAGCGGAAAAAATGTTTTTCGACAAAAACCTGTTTTTTAATAAAAATTCAGCCCTGTACAGCCCAGAATTTAGAGCAGTCTAGGCGAATAGACCACTCGGCATAAAACTTCATACTAAAGTTGTTTCCATTAATCGCAATATCCTTGGGAATATCCTTAAGAAATCGTTTACCGAAAGTGGCAGCTTAAATGGAAGCATTTTACATCGTTGCAGTGTTGGAAAAATTATCATTTACAAGACGCGGCAAAGAATTAAAAGATTTAAATAATTTTAAAAATTATAATTTTAACCAACAGGTTGGTTTTCTAAAATTTCTTTCGTTTTCTTAGCCAGGCTAACAATTCTGGATTATTCAAACAGTTTTACCAAATGGTATTTTGTAAATGGTATTTTAGGCCTTAGAAATCAAAGGTTCGAGATTTATGGATATTCGTCGTTAAAGAAAGTTGGAAATTTTCTTTTCTTTACGTTTTAAAGTGAGTATAGTAATCATGAATCTCTAAGTGTGTGTGCGTATGTGTGTTTGTGGTACCGTGCCCACTAAATGCCTGTTTGTTCCCTGCATAGCAAAGAAATTTGTCCACCGGAACTTGCAGCTTTCGTGTGAGCCCTTCTTTTTCTGCAAATATTTTGAAACGTATATCATTTAGGAGAAAAACGGTAACTTTATGATGGTAAATTAGTTTTGCAAAAATACCGGTCCAGACCAGTTTTCCAATGTATAAGCGGATATTACGATTTTTGTCAAAGAAAAAAACGGGTTTACATCAAAATTCGTTCGTCCTGTATTTCCCAATTGATAAGGATTGATTGACTGGGATGAAACTCCATACATAAGCTTTTTCCCTAAATTTAAATTTAAAATTGTTTGCAAATTTTTTGCAGTGTCACATTTACGAAAAAAACTGTTAAAACGAAAATATTGTAAATTAAATTTCCGGAAATCTTGAGTTTTGAATAGAAATATTTTTTTCATCAAAATTCGGCTTCCCTACAGACCAGGCCGATTAACTTTTGGGAATCAAACTTCATACTTAACCTTGTAGATTAATTAGAGGGCACTTGTAAAATTTAAAAAGTACAGCATCTACAAAACAGGACAAACGACTATTAAACGAGCTAAATAAATTTAAAGATTCAATTTCCAACCTTGATGATTTTCTAAAATTTAAATATGGAAAAATTTTTCGATTATATGTACAAGAGTACAGAGTCTAAAGTTCGACTAATTTTCTTTTTTCTTTTAGAAATCAAATACTAGGTGGTATAACTTTTATTAAAAAAATCAATGGGTGGTATAACTTTTATTTAAATAATTAATGTTACTATTGAACGTAATTCGCCCGCAATAAAGACTCTTGCTTATTTAAATTTTTGACAGTTCATATGCTAACATACTCGCGTATTACTTTGTTTTAAGTAATTAGACCGCATCTTCACAAAACTTTCCATAAACATGTCCTGGTGAAACCAAATCCAGCTTAAAACGTGAAATCCTCATATAGTCTGGTAATTAGTCGTGCAAAAAACCCGATGCAATATACTTTGTTTCATTTTTTATTCTGTTGGTCTAAATTGCCTCATTTTGTAAGCAAAAGTTTATAAAAATAATTTTTAAAGTCCACAACATAATCAAACATGCTCAAAGTCTCTTAATACATAATAATAATACTAACAACAAAAATTATTCATAATAATGCTTAATAAAAAACAAAATAAAATAAAATAATGTTACAATTAGGTTTTAGTTAACAAAAATAAAAAATTAAATTTTTTTTGCTATCGTATACAGCAAAATTGCATACGAAATAGGATAAATGACTTAAATTCGGATCACGTACGTATTTTGACCACCAACAAAATAATCACAACAACACAGAATTCTAATTTAAATATTATGTACCATAAAATACGAGGAGCAAATTTTTTATTTATTTTTTGTTGCTAAACTAAATATATAAATAAAATTACAACAAATATAGTCCAAATAATGTAGATAGATATGACTTTGCTGCTGTACAAATTTGAATACAACCAAAACAAAAAATATTCTTGGGAGAGTTGGTCTAATATTATGTGGGGTTATACAAACGAGCATAAAAAAATTGATTTGAATATTAACTGTAAGTGGATTTAGTATTCTAACACTATTTCGTATATAAGCTTAATAGCTATAGACAAATGTTGGTAATCCTTATGTATTACTTTTGCGAATGTCTTACAAAATTATTACTTACACTAACGTAGTGCGGATTAAATTATCTAGAATTTTTATAACTTGCTAGCATTTGGATTAGAAATTTTAATATGGGGTCTTTTGAAGTATTATTAAATCTGGGAGATTATGAAGCTATTCGAACAGGAAATCTATCTGAATATTTACACTTGAAGTTCATTCCCAACTGGCAAGTTCTATTCTATTGTTGTCGCTGATGGTTTCAAAGAGTATTTTAATCAATGTTGATGTCGAAAATAACGTAGGACATTTCGATAATTTGTACAGTATGAATGTAATTCGTAGACAATGTCGATTAATAGTTTTTTGTTGTTTTTCAATGTGATTTTTATAGGGGGGAAGCCATCTTAAAGTTTTCCAGTTAAAATTTGAGGTTTTCAATAAATTCAATTTTTGCATTTTAAATGCCTCAAGTTTAAAATAATTCAACATATTCCAAATAATTTTCTTTTTAAAGAAATTACATTGCTTTCCACAGTTGCCACTACTTGATTATTAATTAACGCAAATATAATAAATATTATATTTTATAGAATTTAGTAGAACCTAAGAAACACAACTCCTTCCAGCAATCATTTCCATTCGATATGTGGAGCGCACCTGCACGCCAAATTGTATACAATTTCTAAAGCACCATTACGTACTAAAATTTATTTTTGCCTATTTATTGGGCACCCACAATAAACTAAAGTGACCATCATTAAAGTAATTAAAATTTTATCGGTCAATATCCAACCAGTTAGAGCATCGCTCTGTTGTGACATTATCTTTAAAATAATTGGATTTTTCACTGGCCAGAATTAATATTTATAATTATAAAGTGAGTGCAATGTCTAAATTTGTCCGTTGAATTTTCGGTGAGTAGCTTCAAAAGTGATGCCCGAAGCTCATGTAACTTTGACAACCCCTCTCTCTCCCACTTCAATTTCCAATCTTTTTACATATTTAAAGTGCCTAAATAAATGGTCGGTTTGTAATATGCTTTCATGAGATTTATCGATAGCCATAACGCTGTACGAGACTAAAACCGCAGTTTGTAGCTGTAGCAAACAAATTACCGAAACGAATATTGAGTTTACGTCCATTATTCAGTTTAATGTCTATTTATGTTTACGTTCAATATCGACAATTAATCAAAAAAACTCATCCGGTTATCCTAACTAGCGTATTGAAAATATTAAAATATACATAAATCCTTCACACTATCTCCAGTAAAGCCTTACAGACATTCCAAACGAATTGACCCACAATCGACCCATGATCTATACGCTTACCATCTCATCTTGGAGTTGTAAAGACGCTTAGTCGTTTGAAGTGTTTTCTCTATTGGTCCAGCATGGTCAAAGACATGAAAGAATACATTGGTAGTTGTGAGGGCTAAAGTTTACTTTACGTATACATCGAGAAAATCAAGTAAGGAGTATACATTTTTAAAATTTTTAAATGCAGGATTGTTTATTAACAGTTTTTAGGAGGGGGAAGCTTAATTTTTCTGGAAAATCACCCGGAAAAATTTTAACTTACGAAAAAAAAGTGCGTATTATTTTATTCAAAATACGTACAAATGTGTAATTTTTATACATTTTGATATTAGGAATGTATGTTAACAGTTTTTCGACAGTACAAGTAATTTTTGCGGGAAAATTTTGCAACTTTTAAGGAAAATTACAAATAAAGTTTGGCAGTTGAAGAATTGTATAAATTATGGAAAAATGGGAATTTGGGGGCGGCAGCCCTCATCTTCTAAGGTATGCAACGAATTAAAACTGCAAAAAAAAAATTGATATTTACAAAAGTTGACTTTTTTTAACATTTGTGGCATTATTAAAAGAAGTGAAAAGAGCATGTCCGCGGCAGTTTGTTATAAAATGTCTAGCACCTCACCCGTGTTGTTTTTTTTTTGAGTTTTCCTTTTTTGGTATTTGATATGTTTCAAAGCCTGAATCTGTTGATATTTCGGTATGATATCAAATGGCCGAATGTCGAAGGACTGAATGTCGAAGGGCCGAATGTGTCGTAACAGGGCCGAATTTCTTTTTTTTTTTTTGGTTTTAGAAATATATTTTTTTTTATTTAATTTAATTTTTTTTTATTTTTTGTACATATAATATACCTACTATCAGAAGGCTGACATAAGGCCGAATATTTCAGGTGGCGCATGACAAAATTTTCCTTCACCAAAATGTATCGCTGACTGGATACGTGGAATTTCATGAACATCCAAAGATGAAAAATAGTAAATAAATAAATTCATAAGAAATGCATTTATGTTTAATAAAAAAAATTTATAAATTATTCCATAAAACAACAAATTAAAAAAATATATTTCTGCTTTTAGAACAGTAATTTTAATTTGCCTAATACACTGTTAAAAATTGCCGTTTAAAATTTACATAATTGCATTTTCATTTTTTTAACTGAGTTTTACATTTGGCGGACAAAATCATCACTTTAAAACCAATTGACGATTGATTTCCCTGTTTTATTCGGGTGTACAACGAAATCTTGGTTTCAAAATCTCGGTTTTCAAAATCCCGGTTTTCAAAATCCCGGTTTTCAAATCTCTGAGATTTCGTTACACACCCGTTTTCTTCACTCTGTATTTATATTGCCAGAAATATCCATCGAACTTTCTATAGAACTTTCGCATTTGTTAGAATTTTGAAACGACGAACTAAATATTATCATTAAGTATTTTTTGTGTCTATGAAACTTTTTGTGCTTTAACAGTTAATTGCGTAATGAGGAGGTCACTGTATTATATTGACGTTTTGATGGATGTGTCTTTAGTTTAAAAATTATGTTGTATGTAAATTTCTTATTTTTATCACAGGTGCCAGTCGTTTTTCTTCGGTACTAAAACAGCTATAACATATTGGAATATCATCTTTTTCGATTATTTCGTCTTCCTAGCATAACGAGCACACAATTTGAAATTTGTCAAATGTCGGGTAAGAATGAAGCTCTCCATCTTAAATGGTTCCATTTAAGAAATAAATCCAGACAGAAATTGTAATTTTCCAACAGAAATTGTAATTTTCGATATCCACGCTATAATCTGTATACTTTCTCTACACTCATTTTGAATATTAATTAGCTACGCGGTGTAGACAATATGACACAATACTGATTTTAATTAAAATACTTAGTAAGATTCAATCAATAGCAAAATTTCTAAAATCGTTCAAGTCATATTGATACAAAATATTTAATTTCCTGTATTCATATTTTATAGTATTAAATGTTTATATCGTATCTTAAAGTCTTTATGTGCATGCTGACCAGTTAATACGATTCTTTATAGCAACAACGTATATAAGAGCATATTCTTATACAATTTTATTATGTTTAGAGTGAATAAAAAGTTTATAAAATTGTTAAGTTATGACGTATACTAGAAAGCACATAAAATCATTTATATTCACCATGACACTTTATAATGTTTTTAAGGAAATTGGTTTTAATATTTGTACGAGTAAAAACTATTTTTGCAATACAAAAATGTTCACCAAAATAGTTAAATGTACAGGAGGATCTTGAATGAAGATATACAATAAAAGCACCCTGCTACTATAATAACCCTAAAGCTATACGACTCTATACTTTAATATTCCATATACTATATACCTGGTTTTATTTTCGCGGTGCTTTAAAAAAGTGCAGCGACAAAACTTTTTCCAAAGTTTCGCTATTTTATGACGTTAAACCTAAATAGCATTCTGACAATAATATTGAGCAATTCGCGACGAAAAAATATTTTTATTTTTCATGTTTTAAGTTTAATTGTAATTAGATTTCTTAAGGCAATTGTTTTTTGTTAAAACTTATAATATTTTTTTAAATAAAACATAAAACTACGAATAAGAATAAAAGTTTTTTATTGTAGAAGAAAAAAGCTTATTATTAAAGAAACGGGAAAAAAATAAAAACTTTAAATTAAGTAATAAATTGTTTTAGAGAATTCAAGAACTTTTATTGGGTAAGGTAAAAATTTAAATTATTTTTTGTGCTTTTAATTGATAATTAACAGAAATATGGGTGTTTCTGTGCGTATTTCTTCCAGAATTGTAATTATATATTCGAATCTTGAGAATATTCTATGAGTAATAGTTGTGATTTATTGTTCCGTTTGGATTTGGCCGTCGCATGCTAGCCGGCCAATTAAAATAGCATTGTTGTGGTTTGGTATTTTAGAAAGTTCTCGAAAGTACCTGTACCATTTTAAAAAACAAAAGTGAAATTAATGCCAATGTGAATGAGTTGAAGATTTGAGTTAGACTGAATTCTCGTGACGAATTCTTCAAAATTCCGAAAACTTTGAGAAGAATTTGATCAGCAGTCAAATTGGATGGTGCGTTGTAGTAAGAAATTTTTCGTGACAATAGCCTCCTCCTCTTAATATTTTAGTTTAGCCAAAACTCGATCGTGAACACGATCGTTCAATATTTTGTGTATACGAATTTTTCATTAATAAGTATTGGTTTTACCCGTAAGTACCATCGCTTGCATCGATTCGTTGAGGGTCGGCGATATAAAACCGGGGCTTTTACAAAGAGGATTTTGCAACAAATTTCAACGAACAATTTTGTTCAACACATTTCTAAATATTTACTTACGCAGAATTTCTAGATCGCTCGTATGATACGTTCTCTTAACAAGATTGAACGATTAAGAATTGAACAATACCCGGGGTCGGCGATATAAATAACGGATCTTTTACAAACTGGTTGTTGCAACAAATTTCAATTAACAAATTTGTATCATCGTATCACAAGCAATCTAGAAAACCTACCCACATGTCAATCTTTTGAATTTTGTAGAACTGATTTCTAATTTTAATCTTATGAGAATAAACCCTGTGTATTTGTCTCTTAGAAGAAGGCGTTTGTTCTTCATTTTCAAAACTTACTATTTTATACACTTGCATGATTTTTTATTTTATATTCAAATAAACACGTTTTGTGATTTGATCCGTTATTCATATTTCCAACATACAAAGTGATAACACACAATACTAATGAAACACCAACAATAATAAAGAAATTCTTTGCAATAAAATCTTTGGAAATAACGTGCTGAAAATCTATGATTTATTTTTATTTCAAATCAATTCTTATACTTTTTGAGATTTCTGTGCAACAAATTTGGGATTTGCATGCAACAAATTTGAAATTTTTTGGGACGTATTTTCCACGTGCAACATTTGTTGTAAGCAGCAAATTTGGGATTTTTTTGGGACGTATTTCACATGCATAAAATTTTGATATATTCAAAAAAAATTTATTTTTGGCTAATACCAGAATATATAGAAAATTTTAAAAACCATATAAGTAATAAATTATAATTATATTTAATAATAATACAAGAATAAAATTTGTGTTCTTTCAAAGCTTTAAGTTGGTTAAATTGTACTGCGCAACAATTTCTAGAAATTTTTTGTATTATTTTGAATGTTTATAAAATGTTGGTGTGTCTAAATTGGCCTTTATTTTTATTATTAAATATTTCGTAAATTCGACCCACAGAAAAAAAGTCGCAAATTAAAAAGAAAACAACTGATTGTCTACGATGCGAACTCAAAATTATTTTGTTATTCTCCGGTTCCTCTTGTTGTTTGGATTTTCTTATTTTGTTTTCTCGTTAACAATTTATTTGATTGGCCACAGGGGAGAAACTGACAGATATTTTTATATTCTTCCTTTTTTTTTTACTTTACTCTCCATAATATAAGTAGGTTTTTCCCAAATGAAACTCGTGTGTTCATTTTGTCTCCGATTTCCCAGAAGTATGCGGGAATCGAAAATAAAATTAGAACGGAATATAACGAAAAACTGAGTTGAAATAAAATTACAAAAAAAAAAAATAAATAAATAAACAAATTGGTTCTTTTATTACCATTTTAATGCCCACGAATTGTTATTTTTCTTATATTCCCTGTGTTTTTTTCCATCTTAAACTTTTTCATCTTAATTTGCCCTCTTTTAGATTAAAAATTTATTTTATAATTTTGGTTTTCTGGTCGGTGTCGGGTGTATATAAATAACACAGTAGACAAATTAAATTTATGGCAAGTTTTATATCCATTATACGTTATTGTCATCTAATTTAATTTGGATATTATAGAAAACGGATTACGATTCAATACTAAGATATTTAGTATTAGATACAGAAATGCAGGTACGTAATAATATATGTCTCGTAATATATATCCCACCGGTAATTAATTCATTATTATATAGGATTTAAATCAGATACATGCATACCCGATACCCACATTTTGAACATAAATATTCGTTTAATTTGACATGTTATATAGTAAGATTAAAACATGTTTGTCGATTAGTGTTCGCAATACCGGTAAATCGATTTAAATGTAAGACTAAAATACATTTTCTTTCGAAAAATATTGCAATTTTAACAAATTTCGCAACTTTTGAAAGAATGTTTTTGTAACATTCAATTTTCGTAATTAGGCAAAAAGGGAGAAATGTGATCATTTTTCCTAATACTAAAATCAAAACGAGTACAAGCCTTGAAACATCTGTAGAGAACATTCATATTCTTCTGAAGCTTTTCAAACAAAAGGACGTCCCCAAATAGAAAATGTGGAAGGGGGTGTGAGAGGAACAGACGTTTTTTAAAATTACTATCCGTGAACCCTACCACTGTATACAAACAACTAAGCATTCGAAAACCCGTTAGCTACACTTAATTAAATGATTGCCCCAAGTGTATTAGAGAATGGTATTAGAGAATGGAATTAAAGAATCACCGAGAAAAATCCCAGGAGAAGAAGTATCTATAGATTTTTTTACAAATTATCATAGACTGAGTTTTACTAGCATTAAGAGCGAGTCGGTTAGCCAATGACCAATCGTAAATTCTTACCAAACCATCATTAAAAAGATAAATGATAGAGTTAATGGAATCATTATCTAAGCTACTACTCCATCAGAAGAGACAAGTAGGATGTGACAAAAATAATTGTCATAAAAGACTGCCTGAAGCAAACCGAAATATAGTGTAAGATCAGATAGCAGCAGAGAGGGAAAAATTCGTAATGAGCTTACTAAATAAAATCTGGTGATCAATTGAATCGAACGCTTTAGAAAAATCCAACAAAGTAAGGCAAGTCATTTTTCTTTTACTCATACTACGACAAATATCATCACAAACATTCGGTAAAGCAGTGGTAGTACCATGAAACCTTCTAAACTCTGATTGAAAAATACTAATACCCGGTTGCACAGAAAATTGACTAACGGTCGGTTAGTTGTGCGCCAGTTAAATGGTTTATCTGAAATCTGGTTTAGCAATCAGAAAAAACACAACGCAAACTTGATTAAATATATTTTATTCCGTAGAAATATTTAGCTTACGTATAAATATTTAAACGGTCAATTTTTATTGAATATTTTTTTAACTAATCGTTAAATATTTACATCGAATAAAATATATTTAATCAAGTTTGCGATGCGTTTTTTCTGATTGCGAAACCAGATTTCATATAAACCATTTAATTGGCGCACAACTAACCAGCCGTTAGTCATTTTTCTGTGCAACCCGGGCATAAGAAAAACGCTATCGATATGACATTGAAATGGGTTTTTTACTACCAATTCAAACGCCTTGGATAGAGAATTGAACATATTAATAGGGTGGATATGGGAAAGCTCAGAAGGATTGCTAATTTTAGGAAGAAACTTATTTTTACTCAACTTCCGTTGAGCGGGATATAGAGAGGACGTTAAAATAAAATTGAAAATATGCAACAAGTATCTTTATACAATAGGAAAAATGCGCTTAACGAATTTTAAACTAATCATATCTAGACCAGTGGATTTCGATATATAACTTCCCAAATTTCAGAATCCAAATCGACAATAGAAATATTTGTAAACGAAAAAGAATTTAGAGATTCTACGGGCACTAAATCAATATTACAAATATCATGGGTGAAACTAGAATTAATTAGGTAATGGTTAAAATCATAAACTTTGACATTTACAGAACAGAGATGTGAGGGATCTAAGTTATCTTTGAAAAAATTTTGCTTAGCGATATGAATCAAACCTATCCCTCTATTTCGAGATTGCTTATAAGTTAGATAAGAGCACGAATTACGGCTCATTTTCCAAAGGCGATATTTGAAAAAAAAAAAACAGAAATAGCATTCAAAATCTCTTACGTCCTCTAAGGGGGGGAAGGGGGGGCGGATCTAGGTAAAAAATAAACAGTAGTGAGAGGAACCCAATTATTAAATACATAATTAAGTAGTAGTAATAATTTAGTACTAAGAGAAAAATAATAATTTAGTACTAAGAGAAAAAATATTGTTCCAAGAAATAGAGCCACAAATTGATGAACGGTGAGATTTATCAATTTTCGAATAATCCTTAAAACTAAAACGTTTAGGTTTAGGTCGAGAATAATAATTAACAGAAAAAACAACGATCATGATAAGAGTTATTACCACGAGCCAATTGATTAAAAAATAAATGGAATTATCAGCAGTAGCGAGAACGTGATCAATGATTTTTTAAATCGAGTATACGACCTCTTGTTCATTTTAGATGAACTATAAACCATTACCAAAGAAATTTTCCCTTATTCACGAAGACATTTAAAACAATTAAGTCAGAAAAGAGCCTTTGATATGCATTTAATATGCTCGTTAACATACATTAATTGGTGGATTAGTCCTATCTCGCATGAACAAATTATAGCCACTCACTGTGCTAGTTGAAAAAAGTGACCAGCTGGGCACCCAGAAGGTAAACCTAATTCGAGTACGCTGAATAAAATGGTGCTAGTCACATTTCAAAGTTAGTCTCCATTTTTGAGATATCACTTTCAATAAGTTTTGGCTTTGAGTCAAATATTTGTCAAAATATACACTCATTTTCACGTTGATAGCTCTTGAACCATTAAGATTTTCGTTATGCTTCTTGAGCAAAGTTGTTGCACAAGTCAAGACAAACAACTTTGTCGAACATATCAAAAAATCACATCCACCATATATATGTGTTTTACTTAGGCCAAGTTTAGGTCGGGTTATAATTTGGAGTAGCTGCTTCCGCACAATTATTCCGCACGGAGCTAAGTAAAGGCTGGCCATACTGTACACGCCCAAATACTTATGCCTTCTGTATGATAGTGCCAAACACGATCATAGGAAGTTATCTAGAGTCTATTTCTTCTCTTCGTTGATGCAACGAACGAAGAAAGATGGGTCCACCTGTGTACAGATCCGTATATACACAGGTAAGTCTAAATACAACTGGAAGTCAGTTACTTAGGCCAAACAAGACGCCCATTTCAAATAAGATACAAAGAACACATCAATGACATAACGAAATTTAAAAAAGTACATAAAATCAAGTTTCGCACAACACATAAAAACTGAAAATTATAGGTACACTAAATTCTTTAAGAATTTAACCTTTTTGCACAGAATCAATAAAGGGCCGAAATAAGACAGGTTAGAAGATCTTGGTTTAAATATTGGGTACAATTTAGCTCATGAGTCATGAGACATTTGTATATACTGTACGTATACAAATTTCTCATGAATCATGAGTTAAATTACGGCAAAAATTCGCACCCTGAAAATATACAAAAACAAAAACACGAACAATAACAACAAAATCAACACAAAAACCAACAAAATTAACGACTATTATCCATAACTTAAAACCAAATGAGTGGCCAAACAGCAGCACCTAGCAACAATAGCTTCAAAATAAATAATGTAATATTAGTAAAAAAATAAACCGAAGAGATTCTTCTCGAAATCGACATTACTAAAAAAAATTGGTGTTTGAATCTATTGGAATCTAATGCTGTGTGCCTGACGCCCATTTGTGTGTCTACATTTCCAACATACTAAATTGATCGTTAGTTCGCCCAGGTATTGTTAGATGTGTCTAATGTTTATAAACCAAAATCTACCCGAAATTTAGTTCTAAACTGCAAACTTAGTTTCGATGTATCAATTACTGATTAGAAATGTTTTGTAGAATGTTAAATTAAAGTTTATTTAGCAGATTTTAATTAAACATCAGATGCCGTATGTTTTGTGCCATCTCTGAACAATTGGTATGAACTAACCATCAATTTAGTTGGTTGAAAATTTAGACCAAAAAATCGACGTGAGGCACACAGAGCTTGTGGCATGGAAATGTGTAAAAAATGTTATTAAGAATGTTTTCGGAATTCATCGATCCAATGATTGGCGCAAATATATTGAAACTATGCTGACCGCGTTTCATAATGTAAACGTTCGAATGTAATTGAAAATATATTGTTTTGCATTTTGTGACGGCAAAGCTCGAAGAATGATACTGCGGCAAAAAGCTACATGCACTTTTAGGTGACATTTGTGGGAATTAGGAAGAGGAAGAAGATCCTGGAAGCGGGATGGGGTCTAATATTAAAATGGGACTAGCACCATTAAACTCAGCATATACTTGAATTAGGTTTACCCCCTGCTAGTCACAAAAAAAAAGTTTTCGATTGAAGCACATTGAGTCAACGTGGAATTGGAAATATTGGACGATGAAAACGTTTCAGAGAAACAGATGACATCAATTGGGACCCCACTAAAAGTTTGATGAAGTTTGTCAATGTATGATGAAAGTATATGATGAAGTTTGTATGATGAAGCATGGATTTTAATAAAACCGAGGGAAAAGAAATACTCTCGATGGGCATTGCGAATCGTAGTGCACTTCAACAACAATACTTAAATGCAATATTTTAGAAATAAATAAACGGTATTAGAGCAACTATTCTTATCTAATAAAAGAATTTTTCAAACTAGAACTAAGCCGAAAAAGCCTCTTACTTCTGTTCCTTGTCGGAAAAAAAACAAACACGATTATGGCTACTTTTGAAAACTATTTAAGGTCACATTTTATGTGGAATGCCTGGGAAAATTCGATTGAATATAATACAAAGTTTAAAAAATTTTTCAAACTTGAACGTTTAAAGTGACATGTTTGGAGATTTAAAAAAAATCATGTGGAAAGCCTGGGAAAATGCGGGAAGTGGCGGATTTAACAGGAACATTCTCGAGCTTGTCAAATATTTTGAAAAGTACATAGCATTTCAAAATTAGTACAGAACATTTTTTAGATTTTACCTGAAATGAATAGTTTTACAAGGCTTTATTTCTCGAAAATTTGGGAACTTTACAGTCCAGGCGGATTACTTATTCAGAATAAAACGTCATACCTAAAATGTTTCAATTAATTGGAAAATCCTTGCAAAATTTGGCGCTAATCTGTGTAACGGAAGCGGCAGCTACACTAGGAGTTTTTCAATTTTAATAATGATGTGGAAAAGTTTGTGAATTTACACAAAAGTGACAAAGAATAATGCTCTTGTTTGTTTTCTAAATTTTATGCAGGAATAATGTTTTTCCATTTCGCACGTAGTTTTACCAAAAGTCAGGTATGTTAAATTTTTCACTTTAGAAATCAAGTGGGGGCATTCCAATTTCATGTAAGTGTACATTTGTGGTAAAAAGAAAGTCGTGTATAGGCCCCAACATATTCACCCCCCCCCATTTTTGAGTTTCTACGTTTCTAAGTTTCTTAGGTCTCGTTTGTTAGTTATTCGTCACTCCTTGTTAAAGCAAAAAGTTTATTTTATATAATGTGCATTAAATAAAAATCATGTTTTGCTGTTCTTAGTTATAAATAAGAGTATTTGGTTATTAATAATATACAGATGATAAAAGCTTTCTCGTAAAAGTTTAAATATAATGTGAATAATTTTGGAAAATCCATTGGGTCCATTGAACTGTATGGTGCCAGCTGGTACTTCGATATTTTGTTTTATTATCACTGGAATCTGTTATGGGGCCAAGGCTCTTTCAACTCTTTCGCGGTTTGCTATTTCCGTTCACACTTTTACGCCAGCAAGTTCGAGGGCGTTCAGCTATAGGTTAGATTTTTATCACCATCTGCACATTGCACAGCTCCATGCCAGCTTATATATTGACATGCAAGATGGATTGGCCCATGAGTTTTGCACTCAGACAGGGGGTCATAGATGTGTTTCGTCTCATCTCAGATCGTAACCTGTTGATGAAAATTACATATCGGGATTTGAGCCCGGTACTTTCCGATCCTAACGCCAAAGCTTTAACTACTGTGCGCCATTTGGTCGGTGCTGAAGATACACCCTACATTGTGATTTCTGATTTGCTAAATTAAATAACACTTTTAAAATGTTAACACTACTTAGCGTAATTTACATAAGCACAACCAGCATTTAAAATAAAATATAGGCAGATAATATGTGCTCTACTCCTTCCCCTTAAGGGTTAGAAGGCGATGTAATCCAATTTAATAAATTAAATTCTATAACATTAGGACTTATACACACTGGATTGATATTTTTTATTGTTTCAGTTTAAATATATTTTGGTTATTATTAAAACTTATGAGCAATTTGGATCCATATGTACATACTAAACTTATGCTCGACCAAAATAACAAAGATTAATTTTATTCAGTTAGCAATAAACCACTATTAAAAATTTTACAACCACCCCAATAAACTTAGCTTATATATCATATTGTCATCTTTGTCCATATACGTAAGAGGCAGATTATATTTTTTATGGGCCTAAAAATATAGATCGGCCACATAGATTAAAATACTAAAATTTTATTACGATATCCAAATACTCCGTATGATGGAAAACTATTTAATTTTTTCGTTTTATTACTTTACATGAGTAATGTGCAAAGTATTTATCGGTTAGATTAGATCGATCTGTGTACAAGAAAGAATTTACCTTAAGCAAATTACAAACTCGAAATATACTAATTCTACAATGAAGTATATGTATAATACAACCAGGAGGGTTGAAAAGGGTTATTTATTTATTTTTTCTTGTTCAACAAATTATTATGTAAATTATATTTCGCATGCAACACAAAGAGCTTTAATACTTTATATATACATAAAAACTTCAGAAGCAAATTTTAAAATTTCCTCAATAAATTTTATCATTGTTTGGTATGTCCCCTGGAGGACGAGAAAAGCAATATAAAATGATGACATATGTCACTCAACGGCAAAATTATAATGTGTCCCCACAATTTATATTATTTTACAATGATAAGATAATTTTTGCTCTAAATACGTTCGTATATTTTCTCGGATTTTCCTCTGATTTATTATTGAGATGAATTGACAAATTTATGGTATATTGTGAGGTTGTGTTTAAAGCGTATACGTCAAATCAAGATATAAATACCTTTTATAAATTAATTATAATATACATTTTGTTAAACCCCTCTTCCTTACGGTATTTTCAACAATTCACTAATTAGTTTCGTTAAAGTTAAATTTGGAATACTTTTAAATATGATGTGGTTCAGACAAATTAAACTAATAAAATTGACAAGTTTTTTGTTATGTGTCTTTATGAAAAACTGGTAAATGGTAAATAATTTATGAAAAAATAGATTTAAGCTGCCAACTCGAAAATTTTTTGACAATTGAAAAATCAAAACTATGGCATTTAAGTCATGTGCCCATACAACTACAAATTTTGGTTATCCAAACTTATTACGAAAATGGTCGTTCTGTTAACCTTAAAATAGTATTTAAAATGGTCGTTCTGTAAGTTTTGAAAAAACTGCATTAGATAGAGATCGTAGAGCATGTGAACACCATCGTCCAGTTCGTACTCGAGAAACAGTACTAGCTGTAAGTAAAAAATTGTCGTCAAGAGCTGAGCATTTCTTTGCAGCATCGTTCACAACAATAACTAGGTTTTTGTGACCAGCATTGAACGAAATTTATTAAGATGATCTTTGGTTTCAAGAAGACGGTGCCACTATTGTCACACAAATTAACAACTACCGACAACCAAATTCGATGATCGTATAATTTCAACAAATCCTGATGTCAATTAACCACCAAAATCCTGCGATTTGGCACCGTTAGAATATTTCCTTTTTGTGTTTTTTGTGAAAAGTAAAGTGTATAACAACGATGCACAAACAATTCAAAATTTTAAAAAAATATTCGAGCTGAAATTGAGACCATTGAACTGCTTTTATTTAAAAAAAATGCTTAATATACGTTTATCATAATTTGTGATTATCATAATATGTGAACATTTTTCTATGACGTTTAATAAGTTTACTTTGTTCGGCTTATTAGTTTAAGCATAATTAATAAAAATATATCAAAAATCATGAATGAAACATTTATCAAGGTGGTCAGAACAAAACAATATGAAAAGTTGAGAGTCTAATCGTGTGAAGCATCGCATCGGCGGGAAGAGGTACATTATAGTTACGATGTGCCTTGCTGTTAATGCTATTGGAAGTTCGCTTCTAATAATGTTTATATTCCCTATAAATAATTTCACGGATATTTTTTGAAAGGGGGGTTGGTGGGTTGCATTAGGGTCACAAGTAGGTCTGGCTGGATGAAGATGAAATTTTTACAATTCATACAACATTTTGTAAGGCACACAAATGTAACTCGAGGCAATAAAAAATTAGTTGTTCTAAACAACCACCAGTCCAATACTTTCCTTCCAGTGGTTAATTTCGGCAAAGTAAACGGCGTTATAATTTTGATATTTCCTCCTCTCTGCTCCCATAAGCTGCCACGATTGGATCGTAGTGTGTTTGGTCCAACGAAAACTTTCTTTAATCGACCGGTGTGAAGTTTTTAACGAAAAGTGTAGCTACACAAAATAATGAAAAGTGTAGCTACACAAATTAACCAAAAGTGTAAATTAAAAGTGTAAATAGCATACCTTTACTGAAAAAGATATTCAAAAATGTATATTTCATGCAAATACGGGTTTCAAATTGAATCATAATAATTCCAGTCTAAAAGTTGTATAGTTATTACGAGTATAAATATTATTATTTAAATGTTTTAAATGATACATACGCGACCATACGGCAGATAAAAAAAATCTCAAAGATGTTATGAAGTGTAGACGTATGCCGTTTTTAGTGGAAAAATCGAGCTATTCAAAACAGTTAACCACGTTAAAATAAAAAGACTTCGGGTTGCTTGATATCCGTCTAAATACCTGCTACACTATGGCCGATTCCAGAAAATTCAGAAATATTATCAAGTGTGGCCGCATATTTTCTAAAAGTGGATGAATCTTTTTGTGGAAAACAATTAGTCCCATTAAAAGAAAAAGACTTAAAATAAAAAACAATGATAAGTATGAAATGACTTAATAACATTTCTGAGTTTCCTGGAATCGGCCATAGCATACCGCAGGTATTTTGACGAAATATTCATTAAATGTACTGGTTTTAAAATTGTCATGAAGTAACCTCAAGGCTTTTTCTTTTAATTGTACTAGCTGTTTTGAACAAGACGAATCATCCACTTTTATAGAAAATAAGCGCCCTCACTTGAAAACATCTTTGAATTATCTGGAATAGGTCATAGTGTACCGGGTATTTTGACGGATATCAGAATATTCATTAAATTTACCAAAATTAAAATTGTTGTGAAGCAACCCCAAGTTTTTTTATTTTAACGTGGTTAACTGTTTTGAATAGCTCAATTTTTCCACTACGGCATACGTCTACACTTGATAACATCTCTGAGATTTTTTTAGTCGGCCGTAGGGTCGCGTATGTATCATTTCAAACATTTAAATAATAATATTTATACTCGTAATAACTACAACTTTTAGACTGAAATAATTTTGATACAATTTGATCCCGATATTTGCATGAAATATACATTTTTGACTATCTTTTTTTTAGTAAAGGTGTGCAATTTACACTATCAATTTCTACACTTTTTCGAAGTTACAATTTTCGTTAATTTGTGTAGCTACACTTTTCATTATTTTGTGTAGCTACACTTTTCGTTAAAAACTTCACACTGGTCTTTAATCGTGCTTCAGCGAACTGGACGAAAACAAATGCAGTTAATAACAAAAAGCTAAACGTCTAGACACTCAAAACTTATGTGTTTTCTTTAAAGGAATTCGTATTTTCGATATTCCCGATTTGGCAAAAATTGTATTAGAGCAAGCTGCCACATCGAAAAATATAATATCAGGATTTAGGGTTTTTGAAATTTGGCCAGTTAATCCTGATATTTTTGACGATGAAGAGTTTTCTCTAAGTCATGTCACCTATAGAGAGCTAATAGACGTACGAAAACTAACACCATCTTCGCCATCAATGCCACCTGGGTAGATTCAGGCCACCCATTGGATTCTTTTTTTTGCTTAAAATGTAATTCTATACCCAAAATCGTCTATTGTAAGCACTGATGCTCGTAGAGGCAGAAAGAGGGGCAGAACAAGGATCCTTACTGATAGTGCTGAGAAGATGCGAAAGAAATTGTTCCCAAAGTGCTGAAAAAGCAGAGTGCATTTTCACATACCTACAGCTGCCGAAATTACTCCGAATCCATTCCAATTTTTAATGCCGCAACTGCGATTCGGGATAGTTCCTTATTATTTTATATGTGATTTTGATGATTATGTTATCGTTATGCTTTTAGTATTAATTTAAATACTTTAGATGGAATGGATGACCGATAAATTAAAGAAATTCCAAGCTTCGCTTCACACTTTAGTAAGAAATTCCTTCCACACCTTTCGAAAAGCCTGACTTGAGTCGAACTAATTTTTTTCAGCATAACACAGATGTAGGTGAGGCTCAATCAATTAAGCGGAAACATTATTCAGTGTCACCAGCTGATCAACATGACATGAAAAGCAGGTTATAGAGTAAAGCTCTAGTGCCTTCATTAAATTGTCCCAAGACGTAATTTTTTCCAATTTTGTGTAATTCAGTTTAGATTACGCAATACATCAGGTTCGATATGACGGCTAATGTATACCTATTGTCTTTCCTATGAATTACGAGAAAGTATTTTTACTTCCTTCGATGATTTAGTAAGTTCCCCAACGTTTACGAGTAATCATCATCCAAAAGCACCCAGCTTAACAAGAAATATAAGCAAGAGTCATTTTGGTATGCGACAAATTCCACCAAACATTTAAGTAACAGTTAACTTTTCTCCTCAATCATTGGTTAAAAAAGTAAGACGTTTCATATAAGCGTGACCGAATGATACATAACTTGTGTCTTCAACTATGCTGAAGTGGTTGCCTTGATAGCTGCAGTATTGAAGTAAAACAAGGGTTTCACGTAGATCGATGAAGTCCAATTCAATATTTATAATTTTTCATTCGAACAACCGCAGATACTGAAGTATTGGGGGAGTTATAAGGTTTATAAGGGCGACATATTCACTTCCTGCATGTAATAAATTTAATTCAGTAACACTAGTTAACAAGTTGAAATAAAGATTTTAGTCGTTTTGAAGACCTTGCGTTGCAGATTTTTATTTTCTATGCTGACCAAAACTTTAATAAGTATTGAACTATAATAAGTGGGATAATTGGTTACTCGAAATTTAAAATTATTTTCTCTGAAATTTTTGCTAAATAATTAATTTTGCTAAGTAATAATGTTTTATGGTAAGCATTATGCAACAATACGTCGACCCATAACATTTTATGTTTGTATTTTATATGTCTATTGTCACAGACCCCTCCCCCAAACCTTTAACCCCAAGGCATACTTGTGTACGCAAAGAACACAAACCCTTGCAAAAATGAGAACTCCCTTAGGTAGCTTCTTGGCAGCTTGGTTTCGTACTGATAAAAAGTTTTTCTACTAATCAGGTTGCAACGACTAAACTGCAAAAATCCAACTTTTGCGTTGTACCGATAATACAAAACAAGAACATATCGATTTAGCGAATTATATATCACTAAGTCAGAAACCACAGGAAATTCTCACTTGTGTAACAAGCCAACACATATAATTAAGAAGAATTTTTTAATCGTCCGTGAATATAATTTGTTTAAGAATTTTTTCGGCTTTTCGGACAAATTATTATTTTAATGGACACCCATACAATGTTTACGACTATTTTAGTCGCAGAAAACAAAGAGGCCATTTATTAACAATATTTCTACCACAAAAGTAGAAAAAATGCACTCCCCTCCCCCAAACCTTTAATGGGTGTCCATTAAAATAATATTTTGTCCGAAAAGCCGAAAAAATTCTTAAACAAATTATATTCACGGACGATTAAAAAATTCTTCTTAATTATATGTGTTGGCTTGTTACACAAGTGAGAATTTCCTGTGGTTTCTGACTTAGTGATATATAATTCGCTAAATCGATATGTTCTTGTTTTGTATTATCGGTACAACGCAAAAGTTGGATTTTTGCAGTTTAGTCGTTGCAACCTGATTAGTAGAAAAACTTTTTATCAGTACGAAACCAAGCTGCCAAGAAGCTACCTAAGGGAGTTCTCATTTTTGCAAGGGTTTGTGTTCTTTGCGTACACAAGTATGCCTTGGGGTTAAAGGTTTGGGGGAGGGGAGTGCATTTTTTCTACTTTTGTGGTAGAAATATTGTTAATAAATGGCCTCTTTGTTTTCTGCGACTAAAATAGTCGTAAACATTGTATGGGTGTCCATTAAAATAATATTTTGTCCGAAAAGCCGAAAAAATTCTTAAACACACAGAATTTATTTTATTCTTTCATTTTGGAAATAACAAAAGTAGCGTAGCTAAATCAACTGTAACATGTAATATAATTATAATGGTCGGATACATCCGCCATGTTTCAGTCAGCCTCGGGACGTATTGAATGATGTAATATCTATATACTACCAACCAGTATTGCATTAATTAATCCTAAACATATTAAAAATTTAGACAAGTTTCACGCGATTACTTGTATAAACTAACACCGCAGTTTAAACAACCTTTCAAGCGCACAATAACACCAACCAAAAGTTTATAGCTTTAATCAATGGTAACAAGCTGGTGTCTGAAGATTTAACTATAAAAGAAAAGTTATTTTGTTGTTTTTTGCATTATAATATAGAAAGCTACACTGCTATATAAATTTCCCAAAAAAAAAAAAACAACAAGAATATAATTTGAGAAGCAAAGCTAAAAAGCGAAAAACTTTTATATACATTTTCTCTACTTTTCACCGTTAATTATAAAAACTTTGCAATATAATTTTTGTTCGTTACATTTTTTCATCATCATAGTTTTTAAATACTTTTTTCGGGGTGAAACACCAAAATGGGTAGAGGGTGAAAATAAAATTAAATTCATAAGCTTTTATATTCATCACAATAGAAACAACCATAAAAAATCAGGCTTGTGTAAAAATGTTAGCGGATACTAAATCTCTAGCGTAAACAGGTAAATACATTGTTAATATTTATCACAAGCTAATATTATTTAGCATCTCCCTAGCCAAACCATTTTCATTTCCGTTTTATTTTTGTCATTGTTAATTATTTCCTAATTGAAAATATAACAACAGTTTTAACATAAAATTAAATTAAATTTGAATTGAATCTTCAACTTTATACTCCCGCGCCAACAACAGCAACAAAAATCATAAAAAAATATATATATATATAAAAGACGAAAGCTTGATGAAAACATTCAAAGTTTTTCTTCACGACTTTTATGAAAAAGCGTTGTTTCGAAATATATTTTAAATAAAAAAAAAATAAACAAGCGAACAATTTTTTTCTGGAGAATAGATGTCAAAAACCATAAAGTTTTGTTTCCAGGATTTATTTAAAAAAAAAAAATTAATTTTCGATTTTTCTCTCAACTTTAAGAAAACAAAATTAAAATTGTAATACAAAACAAAGTTTTCGATTAATATTTATGTACTCGCCTCATTTTATCAATATACCAATGATGGAGTTTTTTTTCAATTTAATAGGAAAAACTTTTATCATCACAAAAACACAATTATTTTGTGTGCGATACTCACACTGAAAACAAGCAAAACAATAAAACAAAAAATTCAATAACAAATACACATTTACATCGATATATAGAAAAAAGTTTTCACTTAGCAGAAAGCTCACAAACAACAACAAACAAAATTCCAACATCTATTTATTCGGTTATGGTTACGTTATTGTTAAACGGTACAACTTTGAGCTTTTTTTTTAGTAATTTTGCCATGTTTTTTATATTATTATTTCAATTTACCAAACCAGCTACGAGAATAGCAAAAAAAAAATTTTTTTGAAAAGTTCTTTCGTCGTCGAAATGTGTATACAGTACTAGATTATGTTACACAAGGTATACACAATGAAAAAAGTAGAAAGAAATCTAAGAAAGTTTTACCTTTCAAAGCTCTAGTTTTGTGCACAAAATTCGATATTGAGATAATCGGAAATTGTTTAGAGTTAGTTTTTCTAATAAAAAATTGGTTTCAATCACATTTAATTTAGATTACTGCAGCTACATTTTATTGAACTAAAATTAGAAAATAAAGTTTTATTTTTCAGTTGTTTAAGATTGCATTTCGTTAACAAATTTTATTACGTTTAAATTGAAATAAAATACTTTTTATATTTTTTATTTAGTGCACAATAAAAATTTGATGAAAAAGTTTATCAGTTATACCTGTGTTATTGTTTAAAACTGTTCTTGCTTTGGACAGATTCTTTATTCGAAGAACTATGGTTTGGCCAAAAATGTTTCTTTAAATTTAAAAACAAAACAAATTTTCCGATCGATTGTATTTTGATAGATAAAGAAAAACATTAGTAGTTTGTGTGTTTTGCGGAACCCACACACTGGAACCCACACAACAAGGGTGTTGAGCCGGTGAAAATATGGGGGTGTCCGATTAAGACCGAATATTTTGAACAATTTTTTCAACAATGCCATTGTTTCGTCTGCGGAGTGGCAGGTCTTCGAAATCTATTTCAGTATTTTGAAGCGAGAAGAAGTTGTCTATCAACTCATGGTAACGAACGCCGTTTATGATGGCGGTATAAACAGTGGCTCATAGTGGATGTTGAAAGATCATTTTTGGATTCTCAGATCCGCAAATGCGACAATTCTGTTTGTTGACATAGCCATCAAGATCAAAATGCGTCTCGTCGGAGAAGCTGATTTTCCTCGAAAAATCACAATATACTATTTGTTGCTATAAAATGCATTCTGTGAACGCTAGAAGCTGCGCATGGTCTGCTGGCTTTCAATGTTGTGTCAACTTAATCTTGTAGGCATGCAAATGCAGACCTTTAGTTAAAATTCACTCTTCAGGAAAATCTTAATTGCTAAGAACGGTGCCAAACCGAGGTGTAAAGATGCTGACCAACAGTCTCACTAACTGCTGGAATGTTTTCGTTATACCGAACGAATGTTTCCATTAGTTGCACAAACACGGACAGGTCTCTTCTGGGTTTGAGTTGGCCCAATCACTTCCAATTTTCCAATAAAACGGACCACAGTACGGCGAGTACGTGCGTTATGATTAACAAAAAATTTAACGACATTTTCGAACCGTATCCACAAAAATTCGTACATTGCCATAGTGGATTTTGACAATTTCTATGCATATTGCGTTCGTGTAACTCTCCATGACTTAACCTGTATTACCGGCGAAAAAATGGTACTAACGTCTGGTAAGGCAGTGTTAATGGAACACCCTTTATGTTATACGCCATACACAACGTCCTCCAGATATTGGAAAATGCGTAAGAGTTGGAGATTTCCAAAACCTTTTAAATCCGGCAACGATTTCTCCATTAGATGAACAAATGCTTACACACACCATTACAGCGGCCGTTTGTATCAGGTAATTGACGGATACAAAATGTGGATGCATTGTGTAGTGCAAACGAACGGCAAGGTCGAGTACCATAGACCAGTCTGCCAGTTGCTTTATCTCAGAGCTATTTGCATAATTTTCAAAAAATTATCAAAACTCTGAACTGTACAAGATCATACCAGTGACGGTAAAAGACAACGGAAGCCATAAACTAAAAATTCTTCTTATCACGGCGAAAACAGCCGCTCGCGGAATTTAATTGCCTTTAGAATTCTATATGTTAATCCATTTTTTGCCGCCATCATTAATTTTGTTTCTAAATTTCTTTGAATGTTTCTTAGTATTTGTTTTACTACCGAGAGAAAAATTCCGAGTGAGTAAATCGATTCGGAACGTAAGAAACAAATATGAACAAACTTGAAACAAATGTGCAAAAATGATTTCATGAAATTTCTTCTAATTAAAAAAATTAAATTTTAATGTAGATCGTTACATTTTGTAATTATTTTTTATATTTCTGGATTGTTTTTTATTTGTTTACTACAAGCATCGAAATATTTTCTCAACTCATTTGCATAACTTTCTGAATATTGTAAGTGTTATGTCCAGAAATTCATTTCGAATGGGTCTTTTAGCCCAAAGAAAATAATCGGGAGGGATTAAATCATGTGCTCGCGGCGACCAATGGAAATTGCTCCCTTTCGGAATTATTTCCTCATCAAAAATGTCTCGTAACAGGGCCATTGAGTTCCTTGCAGTATGATGTGTAGCATCTTGTTGGCACCATACCTTTGGATGATTTTAAACATCTGGCTTTAAAAAATTTTTCAACATCGTTTGATATTGATTACCATTCACCATAACTATTGCGCCGACTTCATTTTCGAAATATGGGCCAAAAATCTTTTCAGACAATAATCCGTGCCAAACTGTACACTTAAGTAGGTGTTATTGTCGCTGATGAATTGGTCTAGGATTTTCTATTACCCAAAAACTACAATTCATGTTGGTGTAGAACACTCATTAAAATACCGTCTATAAGCACGCTACGTCAAAATAAATGGCCGTTGGTTTTTACTATAAATTTTTCAAGTTTTTGAAATGAAAAAAAAACATAATTAAAAATAATATTTGCACCACTCGGCACCTCAATGGCACTGTCAATCTTAAAAAGTGTGCAATAGCGTTCTCACCATGGCGTTCTCACCCTGTTACTATTCAAATTCTTTCACCACTCATGCGGATATAATTGTAAAATATTTTCGGATCTTGCCGCAACTCACTAAAAATAATGTGAAGTTTCCGACAAACAAAAATGACAAACAACGTTACAATATCCCAAAAAGTGTAAATTAACACTTCAAAAAAAAAAATTAATATACAAAACTAAATAAACTGTTACAAAAAATAAATTTAAAATGACAATCTAAGTTAATTCTAATCACGGACCGTAATCAACATATTTATGCTGTAAGGCAATCATAGATTTGTTTTAATTTTAAAATTTCACTATAGTAAAAAGTGTAATGGCGGATTTGAACCTTTTTTTATGTTTTATGAAGTAAAACTGTTAAATTTTGCCGAAAGCTTCGAGCCGAAAAAATGGCAATGTAGATAGTGCCTTTGCTATCCCAGCCGAAAGATGGTATCGCGAATAGTATCTTCTATCCCAGCCGAAAGGTGGAAATGCAGATATTAATTTTGAAATATTTTAAAATGTCGATAATGCAGATTGTGACGATTGGTTGTGTCGATAAAGAAGATTAACTTCATTATCCAACCGAAAAATTTACATATTTGCCAAAATCACTAACTTCGAACGATTTTATCGATGAAAAATGGGCAAAAACAAAATTTCGCCCCTATACCCCATCAGGCTCACCTTTAACCTATACTCAGGATCTACCTATGTATGTCCATGGACTATCGAATCTGCATAGTCAGTTTGGTGTCTATTTGTCAAAATCTCGAATGGCGAACGATTTTATCGATGAAAAATGGGGATCATCAAAATTTCACCCCCATAACCCAATCAGACTCACCCCTAACCTATACTCAGAATCTACCTATGTCCATGGGCTATTAAACCGGCATAGTCAGATGGGTGTTCATATGCCAAAATCACGAAAGTCGAACGATTTTATCGATTAAAATGGGGAAAATCAAAACTTCACCCTTCAAACCCCATCAGACCCACCCAAAATCTATATTTAAAATTCACAAATGGTAGTTGCCTATCGAATTGGCTTAGCCAGATCAGTGTATGTCTGGCATAGTTTTGAATTCTAAATTACTTTAACGACAATTACCAACCATTTAATGCTTGAAAATTTTTAAATTTTTTTATCTGCAATTTTTGACTGTATGAAACAGATATTACCACTTACAAATAAATTTCTTCTAAACTTCTTCAAATAAGACCTTTTCCAAAAATAATACTTGCATATGAAACAATAAACTAATATCGGTTAAAGAAAATTTTATTCACTGTTTGTTATAACACATATTTATTTTCGGCTGATTTTATAGGTTAGTCACTTTCGGCTAGAATATTTCAATTTATTATATAATGTTCTTAACTTTCGACTGAAGTAGGCAAGACACTATCTGCAATATCAGTTTTCTACTTTCGGATGGCAACTTTCGGCTAACTTTAACAAGGTTTTTACTTTAGCAAACATTTTAGAATAAGGAAAATCTATGGCTGTCCCTATGTGGTGAGCTGATAAGTTTTAAGGTTTGTTGCCGTTGCTTTACTTCATCTATCATCATCAATATTTCAGATTAATTAATGCATGTGCAAGGCATGTTACATGTGCTAAGCTGGGGTACAAAATAAGTAAACTTTTTCCGTTTTAAACATATATGGTGCAGAATCGGTTACCTACCACTAACAACGCGTCATCACGTTCGCAAACAACGGTACGATTTTGTTCATATTTTGTGGAAAGTGACGTATGGATCTGGCAATCTTAAAACCATACAGTTCTGATCCGATAAAGAAATATTTTTTACATGTCATATTAAAATAATATTTTGATTCAAAAACGTATTACAGGTAAATATTTTGTTTGGAGCCGAATTTCGCTAAGTTGGAATGGAACAATTTTATCGTGTTTTCCTTAATGTGAGATATGTGTTTTCCACCTTATAACCAAATTATCATTATCTGACAAATTTATAAGCCAATTTAAAAATTTTTTTGCTTCATTTTATTAAATTATTACATTTTTTATTAAATCATTTAGTTTGTGTGTTTTCCGAATTAAAATAATTTTAATAAATTATTTAATAAACATTTTTGTTTTTCATATAATAAAATTTGGGGATAACTTCCCATACTTCATTCTGGCAGATCTCTATCTCCAATAAAAATAAAGACAACCCAGACATGAAACAATTTTGTCTCATATATTTAGAACCAATCACTTTTATGTATAAAATATATTTATTTTTAGCTGCTTAATAAAAAAGTTCACTCAAGTATAGGTTCAAACTAAAAAAAACTAAGTTTCGTCAATACGAGCATCTCACAAACTAATGAGTCTCAAGGATTCAGGATACAACATTAAACGTCGTCCTCGTTTTATCCTATCTTTCACCATTTTCGACATAAAAGCGTGGCATTGATTAAAAAACTCAACCTGGTATATAGAAATGTCAATCGTTGTTGAACAAATACGTTTCAAAAAAAATTAAATCAATTTGTCAACCATAAATCAATTCAACAACAACGCAAACACCAAAAAAAATTAATTAAATAAATTTCTGTTGCGTTTTTATTTTATTATAAAATAAAAATTATTTAATTTACCCAACATACACAAACCGCACAATATTTAATAAAAATAAATAAAATTTAATTGACTTTATAATTTTGTAAAATAAAAAAAAAATTCAATATATTAAAATTTATTTGGTTTTTGCTTACGTAAAAATAAAATAATATAAATAATTGTATAAATAAATCATAAAATAACAAAGATTTTTCGTTTTAAAATTCTTTTTTATAAAACAACATTTTGAACTTTATTTTATGTATACAACAAGAAGCACATACCAAATATAGAAAACAATAAAAAAATACAAAGTTTTGTCAACCAAAACAATATTCTGATTATTATTATTATTATATTTTATTGTTTTTCATTTTTTTTTTTCAAAAACACAAAAGTACATAAATATAAAACAAATGATTTATGTTTTGCTTTCTTTAACTTTTATTTTGAAATAATAAAAATAATTGAAGATTATTTATTAGTAATTTATTACCAAGTATGCACATAATATATGTACAATACAATGTTGTAAAAAAACAATTGAATTTTATCAAATCTGATTTTGATTTTAACTTTATTCTATTCAATATTTTTCGGAAACAATTTTTGTTTCGTAATAGTTTGATTTAATTTAAATTTTAATCCGATTTATATAAATATAACATTTGAAATTTGTTTGCGACTTTATAATTTACTATAGAATTTTGAGATTCTAAATCGTGCGAATGACGAAATACCACTTTTCTTTGGGTATGGATTTTGTACGTTTTTCTCGTACGATTCTAATACACTTTTTTTAAAATTTAATATTTTCAGAAAATTATTTTATGTAATATTTAAATTATTAAAATAATAAAAATCAAAAATGCCTTGTGGTTAGATAGCGACCAGTGGCAGCTATTTTACTTAAAGCTAAAGTTTAGAAATATAAGTAATAGAGTGGGGATCTCCCAATATTTTTAAACTAACACTGTGATACTTTGAAAATAAATTTTTCGTAGTTCTTTTTGTCAAGTATGCTTTTTTGTGAGAACTTGTTTTCTAAACCATTTTTGTTTTTAAAAAACTACTACACATACAATACCACCAAAATTGGTGACTCCGACGTGAACAGTAGGCCACGTAAATATACAGTGAGTGGATTTGAAATTCGGACAAACAGCTTATTGGATTTTAACCGATTTTTTTACCAGCAACTTTATAATTTTTTCAACTAGCCAAAATAATTTAGTTTCCAAATGTTCCTCTATCAAAATTAAAATTAATCTCTAAGCACTTAAAAAAAAGCAAATTTTTATAAACTACAGTACTTTGTATAACTGTAATGATTTAGTATTTACCGACTAAATGACACAATGGCTAAAGCTTTGACGTTAGGATTGGGCGGTACCGGGTTCGAATCCCGATAGGGACAGGATGCATGGTGAAATTTCATCAACATATTACGAACTGTGATAACACACTATGTATGATAACACCCTCTGTCGGTGTGCAAAACCAGTATAGGCCTAGAGTTGGCTGAATAGGCATAAAGTAAGGTCGTTAAAAGCATAACCGCGAAAGAGCATTGGTTTTTGTTGTTCATCAACTTACGCAGTTGATAAAGCGTATACAACAATTGAGGATTGTGGAAATCCGAAATGGAAAAAAGACAATATTCAATATAGCAGGGCAGCAAATGACGAGCCACTTATCGGCCTAGTTAAGGATATAAGCACTGAAATGGGGCATTTGAGCCCTATCAAGTTTTTTTAAAGATTTTCGTCGACGAACTTCTTCAGCAAATATTAGCCCTTCTGTGTGGGAGTTAAAAGTTTCAATTACTATGTGAGTTGCGGAGGGAGGAAATTAAACGAAATTCTTTAAATGTGTGTCATATTGTTTTTAATTTATTTAATTATTAGTTTTATTTTTATAAAATAAACAAAAACAAGCATTTTTAAATATTAGTTTCATTGTTGTTTAATTTAGTATTTTTTTTAACACAAAAATGTTTCATTAATAATTTTCTCGTGTGTGGTATATCTTGAAAAACGAGACCAAACATAGTCCAGCTTCACAATCAGGGCACCAGAAAATTGTTTCCTTCCTGCGTTCACGTTTGTAGCAAACAACACATTTTTTTGCAGATTAGCTTTTTGTTGATGAAAATAACGATAAATTTTTATCTTGAGATAGGTTTTCCTCTTTTTGTGTTTCTCAAACCTTTTACCTGGATCTTATTTACATATATTTCGCAAAAGTTTGGTCAACTGGTGAACTCGAAATTTTAAATGGTCGACCTTTTGTTGTTTATTGCATTTGTAAAGGGTGGCACTATTTAATATACCAACATTCAGTAACGTACCTCTTCTAAATAGTTTCATATACCATTTATGCATTTTTTCTTTTCAAAAAATGGCCTTCCAGCACTAGATCCTTCAAACCCACTCCATCCATATTTTATTGTAATCTATGACACATTCAGGTTTTGTAACTTCTTTGTTCCTTTTTATTATAACACCAGTTTCTTTCTCGTGATATGTCGAATTCATAGTAACGTAAAATGTCTCCTTTCCGTAATTTTGTGATTTTTATTATAGCGGGTATTTTTTCCGATTTAAGCGTAGCGTGCCCACACAATCTATACCCCACGTCTTCTTTTTTATTTTTTTTAAATATCTGTGCACAATGTGCTGGATGTATATAGCATCTAAGATCGTTCACGGTGTCTAGTTAAAGTTCGTATTTTGTAATGACTTACACGTGTACGGCACTCCACAGTAGAGATGATTTTATGCATGACGTACACGGGTACCACAGTCCATCCGAAAGCGTTAGTTGGAACAATTTTGTTGCTTCTGTTTTGCTTCCATCTATCGACGATTTCTGGGGCAATTGACCTTCATTAGGAGTAAGCATTCAGCCCTCATTTATAGATCGATGAGCAAGTGGTTCAAGGGAAAATCAATCATGTTTGGATTTAAAATATGGTGCCTGTGTTCCTCTGATATGTTGGAGTAGCGGGCGCCACAATAAGCAATTTGGTTTAGGCACTGATTCAATTTTGCGGCTACTTGATGTTATTGAGTACCGTTGTACTATTCTAGTTTTGAATTTACAACGTACAATTTTAACATTTGTCCGTACTTTACATTTAATATTTCGTTGGATAACCTTTTTGCGTTAGTATACAGCTTGAAGTCTTCTCGGTATCGTGTTTATTATGTGTTGGTAAAACTCGAATCAATTTTTCTCCATTCTTCTTGTAAAATAAGCTTGAGCAGATTTTTATTTCAAATGATTTGTTTTCGCACTCTTCTTTCGAGCTTTTCCCACAAATTTTTGATCGGATTAATATTCGGCGATTGGGGTGATGTCTCTAAAACTTTGGGGCAGTTACATAATAAATAGGACTTTCCTTCGTGAGGTTTATGTTTGGGATGGTTATCTTGTACCAAAATATTGGTCGCAAATTGAAACATGAAGTGAATAAGCTTATGAGCTTATTAACATGAGGGAAATAACCGCAAGTGAATTAGTGGTTGTGTTGTGCCGTATTATCTACACGGAGTAGTTAATTATTATTCTACATGTGTAGACAATGCACGTAGACAAATAGTCAATGGCGCCCACAATGTAGAGAATGTAGGGAATATGTCAACAATGTTGAAAATTATTGTTTTCAAATCAACGGTTTCTTGACGTTGTTGGTGAAGTTGTTGTCGCATTGTCTTTTTCTGCTAAGCACCCCGCGCACAATATTCTCAAATAAAATGAGCTTTTCTAATATTCTGAATATGTTGGGAATTTTTACAAAAATATTGGAAGAAAAGTAAAAAAAATCTTAATTGGTGCACTTGCTTTAAAATATCGATCAATTCTAAAATGCATATAGCTGTTTAAAATTGTTTGAAACAACTACCTAAAAGTTGGTACTCTGCCCTATCTCTCACTAAATTATATATTTTACGAGCGGCCAACCTTGCTTAGTGCCAGAACAACTGAAAAGTGCGCTTAAATACCAAGTAGCGGCTTTATCAATTTTTTATACTAAACTAACGGGGGTCTGTAGATTTTTCAATGAAATTTTGTTTATCTGTAAGTTTTGATCCACGTTGTATAATTTCATTCAAAGATAGATGATCTTGGTTAAATTTGGCTAAAACAACATGAATGTTTATGTTCTTAGGAATGATTAGGAACTACTTCATCACCAAAGAAATAACGTGTTAGGAAATGTTACTGGATCATATTAAACCTCTAAGATCAAAGTTGTGAGAGCTATATAGTGGAATATGTTAATTTATCGAACGATATCAAAGCACTTTTTTGTCCAGATATACGAAAAGAAATTTTGAACGTACTCCACCGAGTAAACAGTAACTTATGTTATACCAAATATTGTCGAAGCAAACTATTGATAAAATGGTTTGTATTGTTTTTCTTGAATTTGTTATCAAAAAAATATAAATTCGTTGGTGGATGTTCAAAAATCGGATGGTATAATATATCCGGATGACTGGTCTATAATTGACAAATATTTTAGATTTTAAACTACTCATGGGCTTAATATAATTCACGAAATTCACAGAGGAGCTTGACGCAATGCACTCATTCTAAAATCATCATTGATCCACGTCATCGGTGACCATTTTTGATTATTTTATAGAGCAAAATTAATGAACGAAAAACTTTTAGTACACATTAGTTCTTTGAAAGTTCCACACAATTAGCCCAGCCAACTAATAGCTCGGTTGGGTCCGATAAATGAATCCGAATATAAGCGTATTGCATTGGTAAAAGTGGGTTAGGATTTAGTTTTGGATTTATAATTTTCCAAATCAACAGTCATTTTCGGATTTAGTTTTTGGCTTCAAAGTTTGTAAGTAAAAATGTTTTTCTTATACGTATATTTGCATATTTTGTGATTTTATTAATATTTTAATTTTATTTTAAAACATAATAATATTTATGTCCATTTTGTAGTTTGAAACACCATTTTAAATATTTTAGTACAAATATTTAGTACTAAAACTTGGATTGGATTTACGTAAAGCTTACGTAAATCCAAAATCATTTTGGATTTAGATGAATCCATTTGAGTTATATTTTAATGCGATTGTTGTTGTAAATGACCAGAGCAATACGCTAAATGTCACAGTATATACTCGATCGACTAGCTAGCAAGCAATTTGTTAGCCAAAATCCTGGCTATTCAATTAAACAAATGAATTTTAAAGTATGTTTTACAATTTTTGTTTTGTATTTTTGCGAATAAATCTTGCGGCTTCAAAAAATAAACAAAAATTTTATAAAAACAAATTTCCTTGGTAAAATTGTTGAAGTAGCCAAGATTTCGGCTAGCAAATTGCTTGCTAGCCGAAGGAGTATTTATCCAAGTATCCTTCAAGAATGCAATGAAGTTTTATAAAACTTTATGGCCCAAGTAAGACAAGAATAAAAGTAACTTTTCTATTTACATTCTCTACTTATATACTTATATGTAGCTATATCTGGTCTAGAGGTGAACATTTGAACTACACGAAGAACAGAATTATTCCTAAACCTACTTTTAGGTGATATGAAATTTTTCATTCAGGTTTGAAATTATATGAAATTGTTGTTGTACAACTACCAAATAAAGACGGCTATTCAGTTTATCAATGGCTGAAAAAGATAACATTGCGAATAAAAAAATTAACAATGTTTGCATAAATCTGAATTATCTTGAACTATTTTAAACATATACTAATCTCAATCGATTGGTTTTTATTTTTTTAATAATTTTATATTAACTTCAAAAATTTTGGATAGCATCCATTTGAACTGGAAAACTGTAAGATGGCAATCTCGTACTGAAAAAACAATGATAAAAACTACAAAAAATAATATTATACCTTTTCTACGGATTGTCTACATACTCTACCAATTATCGACATTGTCTACGCAAAAACAATTGTCTATACTATTTTCGACACTAACATGTAGATAATTCCAAAATACACGTAGATACGCACAACACTGATTAGTGGTGGAAAGAGTGTTTATATGTATGTGTATGGATATGCCAGTGTGCACGTGCGTTTTTAATTTATTGACATTTTGAGTTTTAATTGTCGGAGAGGTTGATTTTTTTTTTCATGTGTCTAAGTTGTTCTTGAACAATAAAAACACAATCGTTCTTTGCGACGTTGATTTATCAGAGCATTCAAAATTTGCTTTAGCAAATCCACGGCTTCCTGCTGCCGTTTGATGGACCGAACGACCGAAGTTCCTCCTACGCTGGAGTCGACATATGTGGATCCAGTGATGGTGGTGATAATGAAGGCGATATAAGCAATTAGGTTGACAGTTCACAGTTGTTGTGGTGAATGTCACGGTTCTGATGGTAATAAAGGGGCAAACACTTGTAAGGTGTTGCTTGCAATGATATTTCTTGCTGAGATATTTCAGATATTGTGTTGGTGCTTGGTGAAATACTTGATGGCCCCTAATAAATAAATAACATAATATTTATTAATCATTTGGAACACACCTACGCACATTTTGAGTTTATCTGAATGTCTAATATGATTCTTTTCGGAGGCCTGATGCAATTGTAATCAGTAAAAGGAGCTCTGCTTTTCAATCCAGCGCTGTGGAGGCTCTATACACTTGTCGAGCTTACGGGAAACCTGCGACAACAGGGCTTGAACCTAAGCATTTTGTGCTGCTGTTGAGTAAAGTGAGCACAGCAACCACAGACAAGTTTGCTAGAGAAAGAGCAGTTTGAATTTTTTCAACGCAACCAGGCAGTTCTTGGGCACTATTGATCGCACGACGTTCGTATTTACCGAATTCGAGGTCAAGATCAAATTGTTGATTCGACGCTAAATCTTTCACTGTGGGCATGAAGAAAAGGTCTTTACGTCGAACCCCAATATGGAGCTTCTGATCTTTGTATAGGCTCCAGAGTTATGTTATTAGTAAACATTTTCTTTATTACTGAGCGCTCATTTGTTAAAAAAGTAAAATACTCTCTTTTGATCGCCTTTCGTAGGCGATTGTTTTCCAAATGTAGCTCGCTCTATTGACTTGTTGCATCAGCTCTAGAAGAAAACGTCTCGCTTCGATCGTTTCCATGTCTTTTCTCAGACTGTTCACTTGTTTTAGCAGCTCTAGAATAAAACGTAATTTTGGACGGATCGATTTAGCTGACTGATACACTAGTATTCTCTTCTGCAAAAATCCTTACAAAATTTAAATACGATTATATTGACATAGCCCTTAGATTTGAGCATGCAACTTATTTCGTATAATATCAACAAAATTGAAATTTTAGAAAAAACAGTTAACTAGGCCCCTAGCCTAGCACCTTAAAAATAACGTAGGGTTGGTTGTGGACATGTAACTTATACTTGGACACAATTTTATGACGACCGGTTGAGCGGGTGAAACGCCCATTTGGAGCAAACATATATTTTTGTAATTGTATGGGAGCACCTAAACCCAGAGAGCGGACTTCTTTAAAGGTATTACGAAAACCTACTCATTTTTGTATAAAGTCGCAATGCAAGATTTGAATCCGATGTCGGGGTCCAATTGAACCTTCCTTATTTGCAATACAATAGTCTTGTACTGAAAATCTGTTATTACTGCTTAAATTTAAGAAAACCAACAAGGCCAACCCTTGCTTCATTAATTTCTCATCTTCCTAGCAAAATTTGAAAAAACTCCTATGCAAGCTACCACTTGTGGTACGCAGATCCCCACCACAGGATCTCCCAATTTATGGAAAAATGATTAAGGATTGAGTTTTATTCCGAATAGTCAATCCGCTTGGAGTGTAAAAATACCGAATTTTGGTATTAAATAAATTTTGTTTATCAAAACTTGTCATTCCCCGTAAAATTAAAAAAAATGATCAAAACAAATTATGATTGGAACTAAATTTATAATCTATTTTAATTTAATCGTTTTATCGTAAATTCCATATACTTTTAAGACTATTTCCTAAGGATTACTCGGAATTTATGTGGAAAGCTTAAGTAAGAAGTTTTCTCGACAGTCAATCCGTTTGGGTTGTAGAGAACCAACAACATTTAGTCTGCATAGCGAATGGTAATCGATCTAGCAAAATTTTTTATAACTACTAAACAAAAAAAAACAGATTTTTGGTCATAAACTTTGATTTCTGTTAAAATTTTAGAAAACTGATCTGGGCCGGTATCGTTGCAAAATTAATTTATAATTTTTTAGTTCTGAGACGTTTTTCTTGTAAATGAAATAATTTTCAAAATTTTTGCATAAAATAGAAAAAAAGCACCTTTTGAAAGCTGTTACTTCAAGTGAAACGATTTCGGTTAAGAATCACTGGTATCTATTCATGGAAAAAGCTTATACGGTGTGATTTTTTAAAGCTGAAACTTTCAAATATCTCGGAAAAAAAGCACTTTACGAAAAAAAATGTTCATGATCAAAATTTAATTATTCTGGAGGGGGGGGGGGGGGGGGGGGGGTACTGTTAAAATTTCTACCGCTCCTCTCCTTCTTGTGGAAGTCACTTTGAAATTAAAATAGCAACCCCTATTTTTTTAAACAGATTCGGATTCAAGATGGCGCTTTTAAATTAAATTTATATTATTTTTTTTCGATTCCCCTTACTGAGAATACGCACATACGATTCTGCAATATGTTTGAATTAAAATTAACTATTATTGTAACCCAGGAACATGCGATTAAATCTGCTTTTAAATATGTATATGATTTTTTGTATTTTGTTTTAAAGTTTGAAGATTATTTTGAAAACAAAATACCATACAAAATGGAGTATTTCACTGTACTAGAAAAAAATTGAAATGGTCGAAGCTGGCCGTATAGTCTTGATAATGCTGTCACACTCGATGCTTCGCGTTTTCGGGATATCATTCAGTCACATGCTTCATTTTACGGACTGTTAAACAATTTACTACTGATGGAAGTGTTCAAGTGAAAAAAAGGACTCGTCGAAGAACAGTCGCTGAGGAAAGTAATACAATTGCTGTATTGGCTGCAGTAACTTAAAATCCGCATATAGTACACGCTATTATAACTAGCGATTTTGGATTCTCCAAAACCAGTATTTGGAAAAATTTAAAACATCATAAGCTGATGTAACCGTATCATTTGTTCTTACACCAAGATCTTCATGGCGTTGATTCCCAAAATCGGGTAACTTTTTGTCGGTGGGCACGTGAACAAATACAGTAAAGTCCCATTTTTTTACGCTTTGTTTGATGTTGTGCAGACTAAATGTTTGTTGGTTCTCTACAATGCGAAATAACAGTTTCAATAAGAGGTTTTTCGTTTCTTTTAAAAATATTTTGAATATTTTGAAGAACCACTAGATTCCAAATGCAACAATACCGGCCTAAGTTCGTTTTATAAAATTTAATCGGAAGTGACGATTTTTGACAAATAAGTGTTTTTCATATAAAAAAATATCGGTTTATTCACATCCCAATGGATTGGTTGATCAGGATGAAACTTCATACTTTAGCACTTAAGATGAGGTACTGTGTTCGAATCGTACCAGAAGCTGGATGGAAAGCGAATCTTCGTCATCAGTAACGATCGGTGTAATAAACACAAATAACTAACACCCTCCGCTGGAGTGTAGAATTCAGCGCCCCAATCCACCATCCATGTCGGTGTACAGGGTGTACAGGTTGACATGGAGCTTGCAATGCGCCGATGGTACTGTAATTGTGTGAGTAGGTGAATGCGTTGTTTGTGCAATATAAAAAGTGGGTGTTAATTAAACTTCAAAGGACATTAAATCCACTGGATAACTAATACTAAAAATATTCCAATTATTAATGGCCAACATCGGTTCACCGGAAGTGACAGTTTTTGGTAAATGTTTCAAAAAGAAAATTGCATTTACGAAAAAAAACTGTTATAGAAGCAAGAAGATTATAAGTTAATTTACAAACAAATTTAGTTTAGACCATTTTTTTAAATTTTACCATAGATGAAAATAAAAAAAATTTATTTTACCAAAATTCGGCATCTCTACTGTCCACGTGGATTGACTATTTGGCAAAAAATCATTCTTAAAGTTTTTCAATTAATTGCAGCCTACAATGAGAGTTTTCCAAACGTTTTTCCAAAAGTTCGGTACCTTACTGAAATTTTTCACTTTAGAAATATAAAGTGGTGTATTCGAACTTCATCTATGTACATGCTTGGTAAAAGAAAGTCGGGTGTTTGCCACAACATAACCCCTCCATTTTTAATGAAATATTATTTATTTCAAACTTTAAAACAAACAACATGTTGAATATTTGGGTATTTCATACGACTTACGACCTTCGACTCAAACTAATTTTCCCCAATTTTCCTAGTTAGTAGGGTAACCCAAAGAAGTATTTTTTCCCAGTAACAGTAAGGAATATCCTAAAGGGAATGATTTCAAAGAAAATGTTGTGAAAGTATCTGGAAAAATTGGTTCAATCCTCGGCCTGTTAGACATTTGTTTTAAGAAACTATAAGAATGTAGCCAGTTAAGAATGGAGTAAATTAAAAGATCCATTTGGCGTACGAATTTTTAAGTTTATTAATTTAGAGCAACCGAAATTAAATTAAGGATAAATTGAAAATTGTAACGATTCTGATAATAAAATAGATTGAAAATTTTACAACTTTTGTAAAAACAATCACAATTTTCTTGTTTTGTTATCTCTTATTATTTCGAAATTTTATTTATTTACATACTCGTATATATTTCATAATATATAAAACATAACGTCTTCATCACCCACTTAAAATAAAAATCAAATAAAATATCAAAACATGAGCGTATAAAACAAAAATTGTAAAGAAGCTCATGAATAATCTCGAAAGAATCTGAACAGAAACACAAACAGACCCATATGTGCACATGCGAGCATGTATGTATATATGGTATAAAATGCTTTATACCACACCACGAAAAAGAAGAAACGGAAAATATTTTATTGACTTTGGTTTTTTTCGATTTTTATGTCAATATAATCGAAAAAAAAACTTGAAAATGTATTTTCATTTTCACACATATGGGATTCGTATTTTATTTTCTATCCCATCTGGAAATTTTCTTATTTCATGTTTTCTTCTCTCATATCTCGATTCCGATACGTACTCTGTTACAGAATATTGTAACAAATATTATTTAGATTTTATTAAGTTTTATTGCATTTTTTTTTTGATATTACGAGTACTCGTATTATTATTATTTTTATTATTATTTCAATAAATTTTTATAAAATTTATAATTTTTTTGTTTGTTTTTATTTCTTGTTAAATTTATAATTTTACACTTTGGTGATTTCGGATATGTACTTGTGTGTATTTATATAAAGAAATCATTTTCTAATAATGATATATTAAGCTGGAGACATATGGGATTTAACAATGCCAACAAAATGTTTTAATATTTGTTTAAATAAAATAATTTGTATTTATTCAGAATATTCACAAGGCTTGCACTGTGTTAAATTTTGTAATCATATTCTTTCGGAATTTTGTGTTTAGTTGAAAATAAGTTATTAAAATTTGTTTTACAATAATTTAGTAAAATTTGTGCTAAGTGAAGATACCTGTGGCGATGCTTTGCTTGATAAGTTTTGAAGCTAATCGAATGTAAGTAAATCATTTATTTGAAAACCATTATAACAAAGAATATTTTAAATAAAAGATTGTTCAACCTATAATGAAATTAAAAATCTTAAAGTGTTTTCAAACGTATCGAAAGTATTTACGAATTGATTAGGACTATTTTAGTTGCTTATTATGTATTAGAGCTATTATAGAACTGTATATTACGGTTAAACTTGAAATCTTTAAAAGTATTTTGGTATAAAGTGTCGAATTAATTAAAAAATATCACTCATATTATCCATATATTTAATACAATTATTTAAACCAAAAATACTAAGATGGGACCGGATAAAATGAAAATAATAAATGATGAAATAAAAAATGGTGGGCAAAATGATAAGGATTTGGCCACATAGCCAACTACACAGTTCAATAGAAAAAATCCGTCCAATTTCAGAAAAGTACGCTACATGTCTTTACGGATCAGATCGACAGAGTGCCCTACCTCGGTCTGTTCTCTTTTCATAATTATAATGCATAAGTCCGAAATGAGTGAAGCGAATCTTAACGATTTTAACACACACCCATTTGCAAAACTTTACAGGAATCGAAATTTAAATTTAAATAAAAAAACGTTTAGTTTTCCTTATATTTCACAATTAACAGGTCTGTTTATTGTACATTAATTCCGTCACTGACGTAAATTTTAAATTAGAAATATTCAATGCTAAACCGGCGTTATTATAATTTAAAAAAATCACATGTTCTCATTTGCATTACTTTTAATTTAACGTTTATGTACTTCATTCCTCTTAAATGCCGAATTAGCGAAGTTTGTCGACTATATAGTAGCTGATATTTTTTAAGGGTCGTTCAATCACACTGTGAACTGCATCAAGCTCTTGGATTCGAGAATGACCCGGAACTGAAAATCTCTGGGTTATGGTTGATATATTCATACTCTCACAAAGTTTTAATAATGCTAAGCTTGTGATCCTATTTTTGTTTTGCGGGACACATGAATCCGACCATAAAATCATTTTCGGCCACTTTGGCTTTCATACCATGAGCAATAAGTAATTTTATTTAAATGGCAGTTAAATTGTAAAAATTGAATTTTCTTTTGTAAACAAAATTGACGCATTTCCTTTCGGAAATGTAAACCCATTTTCCAAATCATAGAAAATTAGAGAAATTGTATTGTCTTGAATCGCCAATATTTTGGCAGAATTTTTCCCAGCCTTCGTCTTTTCAATTGATTATCTGTGCTCGTTAAATTAGCTTGATCGTTTTTCGGTTGGATCGGAAATATTTTGAAATTTGCTGCACAAGTCACAAAAATCTTTCCTCGGAACAAAAAAAGATAAATTATATTAAATGTTGAACAATTTTCTATAAATATGGTATTTCGGTTCATCGGATCAAACGGATTCTTGATACAACTTGTACATTTTTTGTATAGATAGTCCTGCCTCGAGGTACTGTCTTTGAGATCCAGCTCTTAAATAGTGCAAATCCATACACAGAAAACTCTCTATATGTTTCCTCACTTCATTCAAAAGATTTTTACTAATCGATTTCTTGACATGTTTTCCTATTAACGGCTTTGAAGCCCAGTCTCTTGCTCAGAATCATTTTTAAAGATAAAAAAAGGATCGGCATACTCGTAATTGTTGTTTTCCATGCTGCAATCTGTATTGCAAAGAATTTTGTTTTCTTGAATTTATTGCAGCTGTTCGTGTTCTTTTTGCCGGCTTAGCAGTTACGCGTTTTGCATAAAATTTCTATTCTTCGTCGTCGTTTAAACAAATCAGAATACAAAAATTACTGAGAATTGAATTTCGTTTCTCTTCGTGAAATAAAACAATGCAATCAAACGGACAACTTGTTGCGTAACTTTTTCCGTGACGGTGTTCCCTTTCCAATAACTGATCTAGGAAGAAGCAATGGGATCAGCAATTGAATCGTCGTCGTATATGCTGAGATTAGAACAAGTATTAGAATCCGTACTATTCACTTTAGTGTCTTGTTCTGAATCAATAACTTTAGTTAAAAATGTAACAAAAAAATATAATATTAAACCATTAATTGTCCTCAAACATAAATTAATATAAAATACTACGCCTAAATATTTTTTACCTTTCGACAGTGGAATCTACGGATCTGGCCGGTGACGAACAATCAATTCTCAGTTTTTTCATTTTTGAAATATTTATTTAACTATCCACTTTTAATTAATTTGGTATTAAAATTAAATAAATAAAAAACGTGATATCCGCGAGTGATGTTAACAGAAGTACTGCTAGGAAGAAAATGATTTTTTTATTCGAAGTGCGTTGTATTTATCCTTTTCTTCAGTACAATACTTTTTACTATTGGATATAGGACACACATTTTAAATATAAAAATTATGCAAAATTAGTATAAAACTGTACTATATCCATAAAATTTGGATATATGTCAACATAGAATTCAAAAACGATTGTATAGTGCAATCTCATATAAATGTGTCATTCTTCAAATTAATTTACTTGACAACTAAAATGTGGAAAAAAACAACAGAATTTATGGTCTATAGGACAAAATTTAAACTAACCAAATCAGAAACTATAAGAGATGGGTCAATTTTGACAAAAAATTACGAAAGAGCATGGTCGAAAATATAAGAATCCATTCATAACTCATTTTCGTAAAAAATGGTCTATAGGATAACCTAGTACATGACGATAGTGCAAAGGTGAAAGTTGTGCATAATTATGTATAATGAAAAATACCGATAATCAAAATTCCGCACATGTCGTTCATTTTTCATAACTATAACGAAAAAGTCAGTAAATGGAAATCAAAATGAGAAAAGAAAAGAACCGAGGTAAGGCTACCTCCCGATCTACATAGACACGTGGCATATTTTCTGAAATTTGGACCTCTCTCACAATTTGCACTATGTTGGTGGCTATGTGGCAATATCTAAATGATTTGCTCCACAGAATTTCTATTTAAAAACATTTTCGTTATAATTATGAAAAATAAAAGCGCCGAAATGAGAGATTGTCAGGGATCCGCATCATAGATATGTGGCTTATATCCAAAGTGGGACAACTGTTATCAATAGTACTAGGTACCTCCATAATTTCCTACACAGAAGCTCAATTTACGAAATTTTGCGTTATATACCTACGACAAAATGAACAGGTTGAAATAGAACACATAGCAATCAGCACACACATTACGCAAATTTTTCAAAACTGGACGCGTTCATCTATTGCACTATGAGATGGCTCTCTGCCAACCTCACCCGGATTCGCTTCACAGATTTTCCATTTACGGAGTTTTTCGTTTAAATTATGAAAAACGAGCCAAAATGGAGCACCCTAACGATCTGCTCAGGCATATGGCATTACTTTACAAAATTGAGTTGCTTTCTTCTATTGTAGTATTAAGTTGGCTTTGTGCTAACATCTCGAGGATTCGTACCACATATTTTCCATTTTCGGACCTTTTCATTATAATAATTTAACGGGCCCAAATGGTTAACTCTGATAATCCATTTGTCGAAGTAGGTGAGTTTTGATCTATTGCACTATAAATGGATATGTGATAAAATCTCTAGAATTTGTTCCATTTTCGATTTTTTTTTTCATGTTAATTGTGATAAAATGAACGGAACAAGTTGAGGTACCTTGTGACGATCCGTATAGACGTAAGCCGTATATTTTGCCTAAATTGGACAACATTAATCTATTGAACTTTTTAAGTAGCTATGTGTCAACATTTTCAATAATTTTCAAGAGGCCAAAATGCGGAACTCTAACGTCCCGCTTAAGAGCATCCATCTATTACACAAAGTTTAGGTAGCTACGTCCCAAATTCTCCAGAATTCCCTTCCTTCATTGTAATTATAATAAAATGAACGGACCAAGGTATCTTATTTTTGCACCGTTCATTCAATCATAATTATAATGAAAAAGGCCATAAATACAATCTATCGCAAGGTGCAATACATTGAAGCTGTATAATTTTGGATTTTTATGTGGATTGCCCGGGGTTCCCAGATAGGCTCCTTTATTTTTCATGATTATAACGAAACAATCGTTAAATGGAAATTCTGTGGAGCGACCCTGGATATTTTGACATATATACACCCTAGCGACCAGCATATACATGAGGCGTATTTTTCGCAATTCTACAGATTTTCCATTTACAGACTTTTTCATTAGAATTATGAAAAATGAACTAGTCAAAATGGGGCAATTTTCTTGAAATTGGACTGCTTTCATCTATTATGCATTGTTGATTGCTATATGCCAAAATTTCCAGGATTCGCTCCACATTAAAAATCCCGCTGGCCAATCTGATGATCCCAAATAAATATGTTTCACAAAAGAGGCACAAATGTGGAGTTAGGGAATTATAACTGCTATTTTTCTTTGCAAAAAGTTAAAATGTGTTGAAACGATTTTTTTTAATTTTCAAAAGTGGTTTATAAACATTAAGATTAGCTTTATTTAGTGTGATTAATTTAGTAATGAGTATTTGCATACTAATGGGCATGCTAAGTAAAATGCTTTGTATCATTTATTGCGGAATGAGATTGCACTTTTCTTGCGCTGCAATACTCAGCTCTCCAATCGAATCTGGTGCGGAATTTCTACCTCTAATACGGCGTTTTAGAATGTCCCAGACGTGTTTGATCGGATATAGATCCAGGCTCATCGGTGGCCACTTAAGTGCACGAAAGCCGATGTCTTGAAGATATTGATGTACCGTTACAGCTACGTGAATTGGAGCGTTAATACAAAATTGATATAACCTATGAAGCCCACATATGACAAAACATGATTGTTAAGAATGTTGCGAACATACCAGTGTGTATTTGTTATCCCCAATTTGCATGAGTATGAGCAAATCCTAATCGGCTGAATTTGTAACAGAGAAGAAACCGCGGAACTTTTACGGACCGTTTTGGAGTAAAGTTCACTTCTTTTAATCCTCGTCTGATTGTTCTAGCACTAATATTCACTTGACGTGCGCTAAGCAACTCATTTTTCAGTTGAGTAGCAGTATACGCTTTCGATCTCGTAATGAATTAATTTTTAAAAGTCGGTTGTCATTCTCGGTTGTGCACCTTTGACGTACTTGTCCGGGTTTTCTTTTATATTCTCCGGTCTCCCGATATTGCTTAAGTTTTATTCTTAATTCGCGTGCAATTTGTACTTCTTTTCTACTTCGAGTATATTCTTCCTGATACAATGTGACGACGTTAACCGTCTCCAGCTCTTTTAAAGGTGCCATATTACAATGGACATTTTAATCCAGTCCTTTATTTTAATCCAGTCATTTAACAATTCTAAATCTGCCTGTATGTCATCCAATAAACTCTGTAAACCTTGATTTTTATAAAGTATGGCAATATCATCTGCATAAATTTGTACATTACCACGAAAATCGATCATTAAAATATTTATAAAAAATTTAGAAAGGGTCGGACTGTAACGGTTGCCTTCGTGAATTTCTGATAATATAACGTGGCGCCGTCGTTGCAATATTTTGTGGTCAAATGCACCCTTCTATAGTCTATATTGTCAGTAGAATTTTCAAATATAAGAAGTTGTTGTAATGATGATTGTATTATTGGTAATTAGGTACATGCATATTTTTTTTATCTCAACAAAAAAAATTATGTGAGAGGAATCGGCATTCGTCATTATTAATAGAGTAATGTTAAGTCTATCACCTTACTATTACCTATACATATCTTAACGAGTACTGGTTATATTCGCCTAGTAAATATGACTTTAGAGAGAGCGAATTTGAAATCAATTGGTATATAATACTTATGTATACAAATGTTGTACTTAGTATGTATTAATTGCAAATTCCCATTACTATACAGAAAATATTTTAGATCAGAAATTAAAATCAGTCATTTTAAAGAGGCCACCGCGGTAATATGTTAAGCCAGTAGTTAACCCGTTCAGTGTTGTGCAATAGTAATAAAATATTTATTTTTGTGAACCGGGATTTCATTTTTGTATGTTAACCAGTAGAGTAATTTCGGTTTTCATTTAATATTGTAGTGATTGTGTTAACCCCACCGGTAAGATATTTCCTATTACTGCTTAGAAAAAAAGGGCATTTAGTGATTTCCATTCTCCCGGATTAGATTGGTGTTTTATCGACAAGGTTAGACTTCGTGTCCTACGCTGCGCATCAGACCGGAGATACACAATTACTATAATAAGTGTTCGACTACATAGTAATAGCGTATAATTTTTACCTACGCAGCTGAGCGACCGATTAGCGGGTAAGTTTTACTAGGACAATATAATTTGATTTGTTTGATTAAAGGTCAAATTTCTGTTCAACTAGGGCCTCATAAGTTTAGGTATATAGAGACCAAAATTTCTCATCTAGGAAACACACGGAGAATTCCTTACATACAGGATCATTTCAACTTTACCGTGAAAATATTGAACAAAATCGGGGTCAAGGTGTAGTGCTGTGGGCTAAACTACGAAATTAAAAACTGCAACGGTATTAATGAAAACGATTGCGGAAAATTATCTAAAAAAAAAAAGGCAACAACAGAACAATTGTTGGGTGATTCTTATGTGAAACTTCTTTTATCATATTTATTAAATCTTTATGAATAATGGCTTTTCTATCAAATTAGTAGTTTTAAAAAAATAGTAAAAGTAAAATCAATTTTATTAAGTATATAGTGAATATTTAACGTAATATAATTTTTGGTGAGTGTGTTAGCAACAAAAAAAAAAACGGTTTCTTAGTTTACAGAAGGTCCAAAAATGAAGATGCCAGTGAGTACTCAATGGATATTTCGTGGGTGAGTCAATTTATTATATATAAATAATTTTTAACATTTGTTTCTTACACACACCGCTGATTATTAGAAACAAAATTTTCAATATTTGTAAACTGAAAGATGATCAGTTTTTTTTTGTCGATTCTTATTTTATAGAAATATAGTATAAAAATTATAATGGAATAGTTCTTTTTTATTGTGGTTAGTGATGAAGTGCTAGCGTGTGGGTCCAATGGAGTGTAGCTTATTTGGTGTTCGGTTTGCTTATTTAGTATATCTTTATTTTTTCAACACAATGTTTTTGTTGTGTCTCAAAAGTGTAGCGGCAATGAACCTCCCGACAATCCACTGACGCCTACCCGTACGTAATGTGTTGGCCGACTATAGAGACACGTAACAGGACCTAATACGGAACCTTGTGGGACACCTAAACTGACTGTTTCTATATTGCTCTGAATTCCATTAACTTCTATTAATTGTTTCCTGTTAGATAAGTAAATTTCAAAAAAAAAAATTCATTATCAGTCATGTTTAATTTTCTCAATTTTAATAATAAAATTTGATGATTTATGGAATCAAAGCCTTTACTTAAGTCCAACAATAAGACAGACACAATTTTTTTTTTCAATTCCCAAGCTTACGCTATTTGTAAGGTGTCGGTACGCTGCGGTAGTGTTTGATTTTTTGGTAAAGCCAAATTGGCATGATGATATTACATTGTTAGTATCTAAAAAACTTGTATTCGCGAATTGATCACATTTTCAACAATTTTTGTCGTCGAATTTGGGATAGAGACAATTCAACATTAGAACCACTTTTATAAATCGGAACTACCTTAGCACATTTTAGACACTCAGCAAAACTTTGCTTACTCACATTCTTGTTAATTAGTTGAGCTAATATGCTTGTTAATCTATCGGCACATCGAACAATAAACCGGTTCGAAACACAATCGAATCAATTGGATGCTTTAATTTTCAAGTTTTTTATTACATCCTTGATATCGTCAGGAGTTATATTTGCTAGGGAAAAAGGTTGACTAATATTGTAATGAATGTAATCAAAATGTGTTACATCTGGAAATTGTAGATTCCCAAATAGATCGGACATAGTATTAATAAAAAAATTATTGTATAATGTAGCAATATCGATATCCTTGCTAACAATTTTGCCATTCACTATCAAGTCAATATTCTTAATACGCGGTTGCCTTTTCAATACAAATTCATTAAACTTTTCCCATAAGACATGCGGTGTATCAAGATTATTTTCAAATAAGTTTAGAAAGTATTGTTTTTTTGCCAAATTGATTTTGGTTTTGCCTAATCTGCAATAAAATTCAAATTTTGTAGCAAAATACTCAGAATTTAAATCTTTCTTTCTTAGTTTGTGAAATTTTTCCCTAAACCGGATGCATCCATATATTTCGTCAGTCATCCAAGGTCTCTTGTAATTATTTTTAATTGTTGATTTTATTTCAACGCTACAATTATGTATTACTTTTTTAAGTTCATTGCTAAGAGATTCAAATTTATCAAACATCTCTATTTTATCGGAAATGGAATTTTTATCGACTAAATCATACTGTATAACACGTTTAATACAAGGCTTGGAGCTTGAATCAAACAGTTTTTATGTCTTCAATCTAAAGTAAATAAAGTAAATAAATTTATGATCAGATAAAGAAGTATCATCTTTTCATCTATGTAGGTGGCTAAATGCCTTAATCTCCAGGATTATTCGCTGCACAGAAATTATGAAAATTGAACTAGTCATGCCCGTCGTGGCTCATTCTTTTTTATAATCAAAACGAAAAAATCGGTTTTTATAATCATTACGACGATCTGCAAAACACGAGGCGTATTTCCTCGAAGTTGGACTGCATTCGCTTTGTGTATGAATATTCCAATATAAGACAATGTGTCAAAAAATTCAAGATTCGCCTTTTTCATTATTATTGTGATAAAACGAATGAAGCAAAATGAAGCACCCTCATGAGATTTAGTCAATTGCAGTACGTGGCTATATGCCAAAGTGACTAGGTTGTAAATAAAAATTATAATTATAATTACTCAATGCGAACAAAAGCCCAATTAAACCTAATTCTTAACTTCGTATGAATTCTTATACGAGTCTTGAATGTAATTTAGGACAGAAGCCGAGTTGTTTTAGTGGATCTAATATTTGTCCGAAAATTTCACTACGTGGAAATGATAGCCCTAGATTGACACAAGCAAATGACTCCCAACTCCTTTTGGAAATGGCTTTTGACTCACTCTCTAGTGTCAATCAGTGCTAACATTTTCACATTAAGGAATTTTCACCCAAACTATACGAAATTTAAAATTTATCTAAACTAAAGCTACCCAAACCAAAAAAATCAAATTGACACACAATGGAATTCTCCGACAAACTTCGTGATATCTAGAGTTTATCTAAAAACTACTTAAACTATTAAAATAAAGTTGGTATATACGAGAACGAGAAAGGATATCTCTTCCCTCCTTTTGGAAATGGCTTTTGGCTCATTTGATTGTGTCAATCCGTGTCACATTGTAGAGTTTTGTAGAATTTAAATAAACTAAAATGAGAGAAAGAGAAACCCCCTTTGGGGAAAGGCTTTTGTCTTATTTAAGGCACATTCGATTGAACTGATTTAACTGAATAATCTGAATTAACTGAGGTAAACTGATGTGATATATTCAGCTAATTCAGATTATTCAGTTAAATCAGTTCGATCGAATGTGCCTTTAATTAAGTCATACTACAGCTAATATGTTCACATTTTCCAACACACAATACGACATTCAGAATTGATCAGAGCAAATTTGGATCCAAACCAATAAAATCGTCTACATTTACCAGAACTAAAAGCGATACCCTCTACTCTCAATTTGGAAGTTGCTCTTGATTCGTTTGACCATGTTACCTTATACCTATTTTCCGACAAGTTTCACGATTTTCGTAATTAATATAAACTACAACTACTTATAGCGACCGGGTTCACCTTATTTATAAAAATGTCCTTTAGCTTACTTGATGGTCTTCTCGTCATGAATATTCATAATTTCCACATAATGGCTTTGTACACAAATTTTCAATACGCGGCATTTAGACATATTGAAATATCATTTCCTGTAATATGAAGAATGTAAAATATTTTTTTTTTTTGAATTCTTATAAGAATTTTTTTAACAGTGTATTTACTAATATTTGTTATTTTGGGCAAATTTCATGGACTAAATTAAGTCCAATTATAAAAATCGAAAAATTATCATACAAAATATTATTTAGAAAACGAATTCTCAATGGCAACTGTGCTGCAACATAAAAATCCTTTCGGCGGACATGTATGAAAAAATAAATTTACTGTTAACCACTTGACAGAAACGTCACATTTCCACTAAAAAAAAAGTCAGTTGAAACAGAAGAGACGGTTTCCATAGGAGTTTTTTTAATTTTTCCTACATCATCGATCGTAATCAGATGATAAAAAATCCCATGTATCTTCTGAAGTATATATGTGAAGTCATTTCAGTATTTTTTCCCAGAAAATTGAAAAATGTTCATTTCATCCCAGAATTTTCATGTTATATCCCATCCCAGAATTTTGAAAATTCATTACAGATAATTTTGAAATGACACAGAATATGATAGTACTGGGTCTAAAGTGTTTATTTTTCAAATATCTCTGATAAAATAATAAAAAAATAAGCCGTAGGTTGAGATTGGCGCAGTGACCAATATCTATTTCCCGGGAACCACGAGTATCGTCACTGTTTTCTTCTGATTTCAACACGGCACCATGTCCTCTATCCATAAATAATTTACATAACGATCCGTATGTTTGAAAGCACCCTGAGATGGTTCATATTAAATAAAATATTCATTTTAGATATTTTAAACAAATTCTTTCCTGGAATATTAGGATGCGCAATCGCCAACCTCAACATACAGATCGAAATATGAATTTTATTTTAGATAGCCGGCATGATGCTGTTTTGCCTATGGCGCCAACCTTAACATACGGTAGCTCTTTGGAGTTTTTTGTAGATGACGGTAATGATGTTGTATCAAAATTCGAACAGATCAATGACGGCACTTCAGGTTCCTAGGAACCATTAATTTTAGTCCAAATTTTATTCTAAAATAATTCGGCCATTTACACATGTGACATCATTGCGCCTATCCCAACATACAGATGGTCTTAGAATTTTATTTTTAGGCAGCTCACATTATTTCTAATCGATATCAAATGAGATTCGTTATGACACTTTAGGTTATAGGGAGACTATTCTTATTATGACTGAACATTAAAAGATTAATCTAAAGAATTGTTGTTGCGGTAACCCTTTACTTTTCTGTGTGCAAGTAGCGTATGTATTCATTTTCATGACTAGTTTATCTGCGTTTTTTTTAGATCTTACCTGCAGGATAGGAATGAGAATGAAGTTTCAATATTTTAATATGTTTCATCATACTCACGCACTTCGTATTTTTTTCTCAGTTGGTACATTTTGATCACGATATTTACGATATTTAAACTTCCATTTGCAAGATTTCGTAAACACTGTTGACAGATGTATGAAAAATACAAAAAAAAACGGTAAAAATTGTATACTGGCATGGTCGATAAAAACTTCTTCCGTCGCTATGAAGAGTATTCATATAGCGATATAAGAAATATTCCAAATGAATGTTGTCCAAAACTTAGCGGAAATGTTTTTCCGATGAATTCATTAGTTTCGTAGTTGGTTTTCTTAATTTTTGCAATGTTGTTGAAAACTAATAATAAATAAATTTAAAGATTAAATTTTCCAGAAGGGTTGCCACTATTTTGGGTTATTTATCATCCAAATAATTTTATTGAAATATCGGTCGAACAAAGTTTTAATTATTGGTTTTATTCATGTCCGGAAAGGTTAAAATGAAAATCAATATAGGTGCAAATGACAAATTGTTGTCAAAGTCATATAATTAGATTTGAACTTTTAGTGTTATGCCACACTCATCGATATTATTTACATTGTCATCTTTGCCTAATAATGTTGTCACCACACTAGTAGCTCTGCTATACCCTTGTTTTGAATTTATTTCAACGCCCTTTTTTGTCATATCCGATGTCTGAGCACAATGATCTTCTGGTGAAACAAAACACGCAAAAAAGAGTTATGCGATAAAAATTAGCCCAACACAAAAATACACCCAAAAACCACTATTTCTGATTATTTTTCTCTGGTTCTGTTGAAATTTGAAATTATTAAATTCAACCCTTTTAAAAATTTTAATCCTTTTAAATTCAGACAAGACAAAAAAAAAACGATTTTCTGTTTTTTGTGCTTGTTGTGTGTGTGTGTGTGTGTTGTGTTGTTTCTGATTTATGTTTATCAACCCTAAAGATAATGTGATACACTTGAACTTATATATAAATTTCGAGATATATTTTTCTATCATCAGCAAAACAACCAAAATAAAAAATGAATAAATGTTGAAGATGAAAAAACCGAAGACGAACAAGAATAAGAAAATTATATTATTCGTATATAGAGAGATGGTCCCATATGATGAAAATGAAAAATAATTTACGTTGCTTATACGGGCTAAAATGATATATTAGTGGCATGACTAGATACTTTTCTACATGATATGACATCGTGTGTGTGTGTGTGTGTCTGGTACATCATTCTGGCGAATCGGTCTCAGTTTATGTATCCGAGAGACATACAAAAAAATGTCAATTTAATCAAAAAATAGTTTTATTAAAATCTAAGAAACGTTTTTCAATTATGGACAAATGTTTTCATGATACCTAAATCATATATAGCCATTTTGAACCTGGCTACACATATATACGATGGTTTTGTATATTGGGTATAGCACTTAGAATCATAAAAGCTCTATAACATCCTAAAACAGTTTCTATTGGAAAATCCTCAGTGTTTATTTTTATTTCATATTTTATGTTTCATTTTTGTATTTAAGGGTTTTCTTTTTTACAGTACTTTCAAAGCTCGCTCGCATATGTATATGCGAGTGTGTGTTATGTTGTAGCCAAGTGTAATAGTCAAATGGGCAAACGATAAATCAACTCGCACATTTCAAATGAAACCTCTATAAAGAAATTAATGTTTATCGCTCGACTAAGTCTTTTTTCTTCAAACTTTATGCTTGTCGTTATGCCATTTTTTGTGTTTTGTACATAAATTTCGTATGTACAGTACACTCGCAATCGTATATCCATATATACATGATTTTAATCGACATGAAAATGAGGATTCTTTATAATATGTGTGCGCCTTTTTCAATTGAAATTGAAAAATTTCCACTTTCATGGTTTCAAAATTGCCAAAAACAAATTGTACGGAACAAAACCGAGAAAAACGAGCAACACCATATAATAATCTTAATAACAAAATGGCATACACACACACACACAAAATAGAATTTCCATATCACAATTTTATATACTTTTTTCTCGGATTGGCTGTGCTAAACTCAATTGTTGTTGGTATAGTGGGTAATGTGGATGGTGTTTTTGTGATAAATGAAAAAATAATGAAAAAAGTTTCCATATTTGAGTGAAGATAAATGTGTGATTCCTCATCATATTGAGCTACCATACACAGATTTCTTTTTTATTCAACTTTTCTGTTTTCAAATGATTGAATTTATGAAAAGCATCGCAATTGCTGCTTTATATAGAACGTGTTTTTTTTTGTTATTGTTTTCAAAGTTTATGTGCCTTCATCTTCTCTATTTCTTATTCGTCACAAGCATCAAAGTCAGACTGAAAATATTAAATATCATATGTGTTATATTTTTATGATAATGATGATGGTGATGATACGATAAGGTGTTGATGTATGGCGAATACCATTAAAAAGATTTACTTCCTGATATTAAATCAGAATTTTAATATTTAGCAGTAAATGGTAAATGGTTGTAAAGATGCTTCAATAATTTCATCATTTGTTTTAAGTAAGCAAATTTATTTGTTTAACACCCGCAGTTATAAAGCAAGAGTAGAAATGTTTGATAACTGGGAGAGCATTTTCGATCTACCGATTTAATAAGTTATGGAAGCGAAACACTTGATTCGAAACCATAAAATTGTAAACAAAATATAAGGAGCCATCGTTCGCAGTTTGGCATGAGAATATTGTAGCTATGTATAATCACTAAAATACGGTTGATTGAAACAATCAGTACCAACAGTCAACAATCAGTATTATTAGATTTAAGATATTTTCAATGAGTCACATTGGCCTTAAAATTTTATGAACCAAATGGAAGACAAAGATGGTCGCTGTTGATATAATAGAATCACTATGAGGGATATTTTCACTCAAAAACTCCTGGCTCAGTCGGTGTTAAGGTTACGTAATAACGTATTTGGTCGTGGCTGTTTGTTATCACAGCTGTGTATGGCATATTTGTGCACCTCCTTGCATCGCCTAATTAAAAACGCATAAGTTGTCCGTTTGAATTTTGTAAACACCAATAAAAAACAAATCTAATTTCTTTCGAGGTTGAAATAAGATGCAATGTATTCCACCAAAAATGTAACAATAACATAAAAGAGGAAAAAAAATTAATCTTAAATTTAATATATTTAATATATTTATATATTTGGAAATATATTTTGGATAAATAATCTGGACGAATATTATTACAAATTAAGTTTTACTGTTCGGAATATTTACACAAAATTAAAAAGTTTTTATTGAATCCGTCCCTTTCGTTGTACCGATAAAGCGTTAAGTCTGTAGATTTGACAAAGACATTAAGTCTGTACGCACGCAGTCACGCACGCACTCGTAGAGATTTTTAAAAAAGTTATTTTTTGACTTTGGGGCAATATATAGCTAATGGGAAATCTGCAAACATCTTGTCGGCAAAAATGTTCATGATTATTACAAAATAAAGTAAAAATGAAGTGGTGTATACTTTGTGGCCACCAAACAACTTTTTGCCCAAATGTACAAAAATCTCGAGTACAGTTGATTTCTAAAGCGAGAAATACAATTTACCAGGTAAAAATTGTTTTGTTTAATCAAAAATCTTCATTCAAGCTTAAACTTCAGAAAACCTACAAAATTCCTCCTAATGAAAATTCTTGGTCGGTTTTCCAAAATGTTCTACTTTTCCTTAAAAATGCAAAACTTAAGAAACCTTTTATAAAAGCTTCCAGTTTTGGTACACTGTAATTCGCTAAATTTAGCTACAAACCCCAAATTATGAAATACAAACTGACGTTTAAATTTTAATAAAAAATCAGCTTAAATACAAATTTAGGACCAATTTCGTAGCAATTTTTATAAAAATATGTTTGTTTATAATGTTTTGTTAAAATATGTGATAAAAATTAAAAACGAAAAAGCTTTCCTTCGGAACTGCCATTTCTTTAACACAGTTTTCCTCCACATATCAGTAGGGTCATGGATTTTATGGAAAAATCTTAACACTAAATTTCAACCTGATAGACAATCTGTCTAAATATTGGCTGAATCACTTTGCGCTACAAGAAACACGACTGGCCGCTACCAAAATCAGTTATGAGAATATTCTCTCTCTCTAGCATTTACATCCTATGAAGGGATTTTTCCGCCCGCACTATGGTCCTCCATCCGTCTCGGTCCATCGCTCTCGTCCTCCAATTTCGATATCCTTATGCGAGTAGGTCTTGTTCGACGTCGTCACGCCAGCGCAGTCGGGGTCTTCCTCTGCGACGTACACCGGCTGGGTCTTGATGGAACACTTTGTAAATCATTCTTAGTTGTGGAGACTTTGAAACGTGGCTGAGCCATCTAACTTGATTAGATTTGATTAAGCCAATAATATCGCTAGTTCCGAGAAGTTGCTTTATTTCGTGCTTCATGCAAATCCGATGAGAATATTCAATATCAGGAATACTTGAGCATCAGCCACTGTCCGATTCCGCATAGAATCTTTGGAATATCATAGAATCTTCGATAACGAAAGCTTCATCATCGATGAATGGTCGAACTTTACCGAGGATTAATAACTGAAGAGGAGTAATTGTTGTGGTCAGCACCCGATTTTATCGTGTAACAAAAATCATTATCAACCCACCCAAAAAAAAATATGTTGGTCTGTATTCCAAAAATTTTAAATGCTCCTACGGAAGCTGCCACTTCCAATACAGATGTGCACTACAATTCGAAAGGATTTTACAATTTATGAAAAAAGATTTAGTATGAAGTTTCATTCAGAAAAGTTATTCCACCTGGTCTCTAAGGATGCCAAATTTTGGTTATGAATTTGACTACGTTAAAAATCGATTTTCCTGTTCCAAAATTTCATCTCGATTAGGCTGTTTAGGGCAAAATGTTGTTGTTGAAAAACAGTTTCTTATCAAAAATCGTAATTTCTGCTTAAATTTTGGAAAACTGATTTGGACCGGGATTGTTACAAAATAAATTAAAAATCTTTTAGTGCGTAGTCCTTTTTGTCGTAAATGACTTATATATTTATAAAAAACAAGAATAAGAACTTAAATATTTATAAAAAACAAGATCTTTTGATCGTATGGAAGCCGTTATTTTCGGCAGAAAAACAAAAATGCTCCCATAAAGACTGTACTTCAAGTGGACCGATTTCAATCAAAATTAATTGGGATCTCTCAATTTTGGAAAAATTCTTAGGTACGAAGTTTCATCCCGATCGATCACCCAATTAAAAGAGTTTTAGATAGATCGTTGCAAATTATTTTATAAATTTTGTCATGCAAACGCGAACAAAAAAAATGAACGAGATTTTTCAATATACTTTAAGGACTTTTCCTTCAAAAAATCGTTTATCGTTTATTAAACTGTTTGAGAATGCAAAAGATATATTTACAATGCATGAATATACACAACGCAAACCTAAAAATTCGGCAGATTAAGAGTGCTTTCCGATAAACGTATTTCGCCGCTTATTCAACTTAAAAAACTTATTTCACGGGTGAATGTAATAAATAACAGCCAAAATACTACTATGAGTCCCCAGCTCACGAAGCAACAGAAAAAGAGGGGTTTATTCATAAGACTATGTTTCAAGGTAAAGCTATGTTGTGGTTGGCTATAAGTAAACAAGGTGTCAGCGACCCAGTATTTTTCCAAAAGTGGCTTGGCGTTAATAAACATACACAAACAAATGTTCACCTGATATCTGATTATCTGATTTTCGTCAAAGCAGAATCGAATTTATGCTTAAAGACTCTAACCCACCAACTGTTCCACGACTAAGACCAATTGAAACATTTTGGGAAAATTTGAAGGGAATGGTATAAAACAACGGATATCATGTCAAAAGTGTTAAATGATTGGTCAGAAACATATATTTATTTATTTCTACATTTTTTACAATCTTGATTAAAATTTGAATTGTTTGACTTATAGATGCCAAACGTGTAAGAAACACAACAATCAGTTTCGAACAGTTGAGATTATTGATTTGAAAAAATCAATCTTTTCATCAGGTCGCGATGACAGATGTTGTATATTTACATTGCAATATTCGCTATATATATATAGAACAATGCTATGTAGTTGTACTACTAGCGAATTACTGCGCAGCGTACGAAATTCGATTCTTTCACATTTTCCATCATATTCTATTCTAACAACTAACTTTTCGTATCTAAAGCCCTTTTCCAATCACCGACTTATTTGTGGACACCGACTTATTCAAATAAGTCACCTCGCGAGGAGACTTATTTGAATAAGTATGTCTACACAGAAATATTTCCAAAAATGTGTCTTGACTAAATGTAATACATGCAGTTTTTTTTTCAAATCTAGTAGCAACAACTAATATGTCAAGAAAATTTTTTCTTCCATATAATAGAAATTGCGTTTTGTTTTTTTGTTATTACGTCACAAATAAGTCGGTACAATGAATTGGAACAAATTGACTGACTTATTCAAGATGGCGTCAAAAAAGTCAATAAGTCAACAATTGGAAAAGGGCCTAAGAATTTATATTTTAACTTTAAAGCTCGTATGGAAGCTATTACTTGCGGTGTAGCAGTTTCAATTAATAATCACTGGGACCACGGAATTAATGAAGTATAAAGTTCCATTCCGGTCAGACCCATTCCGCGCACACATACAAACACTTACACACCTTTCTTTTTTTTAATTTTTTTTTTAATTTAGCGATATAGCGAATGGCAAATCGGCAAAAAACTTTAAGTCGAAAATTTTCTTGATTTCTATACTTTATTTTACTATGTAAAAGAAAGTAAAATTATTAGTTTGGATACTTTTTGTTCATTTGTTAAAGTACACGATAAAAAACTTAAGACAAAAATAAGTTTTTGCTTAATTAATACTTAACCACACCAATATAAAAACGAGCATATAAATAGATAGGTATCCAATTTTGGACAACCACTCAAATTGTTTGCATTGCGATAACAATAAATGTTTCGCGAAATTATTATAATTCGCTAAATTCTTGAGTTTATTCAATTACGTATTCGTTCAGGATATCAAACATATTTTTGTAATTTGATCATCGCACCCTAGCGAGGTTACCTTTCAACAAAACCTTTCTTAACTGTTCATATAATTTATTACGCCTAATATATAGAGACAATTAATGTTGCTGTTTAAGTTATCTAAATCGCTCAGTTGCTGCAAAGGTGACACAATCCAAAATTTTCATTTTTTCAGTAGAGCGATTCGAAAATAATTTTTTTTCTATTCCTACAGAATCGGATCTTAATTTTTATAAATCTTTAATATTTTGCAAATTTTTTTAGATTAGTTTTCAATATCTTATAATGTTAATTTCTTTCGCGAATTGAGTGATTTTACCTAATTTACTAGAAAGAACTACATAAAAGATTATTTATGTTTTAATATAAAATAATCAAAATATGAATTATTGGGAATCGTTTGACTCGAATATATTAGAAATGAGTGAATTTTGAGTTGTCACTGTTGCAGCAAATGAGCGATATCACGTATTTTTGTTACTATTTTACAAAGTCCTATGAACAAAAACTTTAAATTCTTCACACGCGCTTTTCAAAAATCGTTGTTAATTCATTTTTCGGTCTAATTGACAACATAGACAAGAAAGGTACAAAATCCAATTTTCTATAAACTTTCCAGACAACAGCTGCTATATTTTATCCTACCTGCTTCTTAAAACATTCAGGTATAAATTAAGAGACTTAACTTTTGAACACTTTTATTGAAGGTTGAGGCATTTATAGGGCATTGTTGCGTGAACAATTTTTTTGTTTAGTTCTCAATATTCAACAAAGAAATCCTTTAGAAACCATTTAGCGGTTTAAATTTCTATATTTTAGTAAAAAGTTCATAAAATTGGTACACACAAAATAAAAAGATTTTCTGGTTAATTCTATACTCGTATCTCAGATTTAAATAATGTATTGATTTCTCATCTTATCTATACCAAAACTTTTATCTTAATTTTTAATATTTTTTTTTTATTACAAATCTATTAAATATTGATAAAATTTGTCTTCATGAAACCAAAACGTACTCGTATATATGTACCTTATCTACCATATAGATTTTTACGACATGAGAGAACTACATACGAGCATATAAGAAACCGCAAATAATCAAGCCACAAACCAATTTTCGATAAATAAAATAAAACTTTTAATTAATTGATAAATTATAAATTGTGTCATACAATTTACTCTTATATAATGGAGCTAAGTGTCTTTACAACAATTTTGTGTGTTACGAAGGAATGTTGCACCCAGTTACGAACAAGTCCTGTACAGATAGTTTGGTTGGCCAAGCATCATTGATTTTAAATTTACACCGCCACACTCATTGAATATAAAACGTAATTTATTTATTTTATTGTTTCGAATAAACAAACGGTATCTTACTTTCTTGTGTCGCGAAGCATACTGAGCTTTTGTTTCGTCGGTGCATTGGGAATACTTTTTTATGTGAAAAGGACCAATGCACAGTAGAAACAGCTCATTGAAAAAAATATCACCGTATATAATATATGAAACGGACAAGCTAAATGAATAAATGAATTATTGCCGTAAAATAAATTCGTGTACAATTTTGTCTCGCAAAAACTTTCTTCGGTAACCTGTTTTAATGTGGAAATGTTGAATTGTTGTTGCTGTACTGCTGCTACACTGGTGCTGTTATTGCTATGGGAAATTTATTTATTACGTTGCTTTTCCTCGTCTTGTTCTTCATAATTCTATATATACATTTCTTTTTGTTTTTCCTATTCGTCGTCGTAGTCGTGAATTAAAACTAAAAAAAAAAAAAACTTTAAAAAAATAAAATAAAATAGAAAACCATTGTTCACGGATTTAGGTTTTTATTTCCCCGCTGGATACATTTCTGCTGCTGTACGCCATTATTATAGTTTTGTTAAAAACTTACATTGAACACACAAAAAAAAAAGTTGAATAAAGAATTATAACAAAAATGAACATTCTATTTTATGTTCTAGAATTATTTTCATACAGCAAAATGGGAAATTACCGACAGAATTTAGATTTTCCTATTTTCCATGTTGGATTTAAACGTTTCTGTTTTATTGTTTTTAACGAATTGCAGCAGTTTATTCAGTTCCAGTTTTTCTCAGTAAACATAGATGTTATTTTATTTTTAGATAAAAATGTGCAAGAGTTAATGTACAAAAAGTTAAATTAATATATTCCACGTCGACCCTGGAAAAAGTTTGAACCAATCAAATATTCAAACGTCGCGAACGCCACAAAACATATAAACCTCGCATCATTTAGAGTCAAACACTAAATTGTCAAGTAAAATAGATTTTTTAAAAAAATTTTCTCCGATCAACAGGGATTTAGTACTCAAAATAATAAACAGATTTTTATTAGAGATTATCTTACCTCAGGCAGATTGCAACATTTCCGTGCGGCACTGAAATTTAAACATCAGAATGGTTCCTGGGATTACAAATAACCGAATTCTACTGTGAAAAACAGAGCAAACTCCATTTTTTCACATTAAAAGATGTACTGACCATGAAAAACTAACATTTGTATTTTATTTTATTACAAACTATAATTCACAATAATTGTGGTAGCATTCGGCAATACCCTCATTCAGAAACAGCATCGAACATCACCACTATTCGGAGAGGTGAAAATTGGCATTCCAACTAAAACCCACTTTATTTTCACTATATTATCTCCATTCGAGCAGCACGCCACAGATAAATTAACTAAAGGACAATAAAGTAATTTATTGGTTTGTGCTTAATATTTTATTATTCTTCCGCAATCGCTCCAACACATTTGTCCTGTCAAATCCTGCTTGTGTCCACAGTATTGTGAATACCGTTATAGAATTTGACGGTTACAACTACCAATTCTCGTAATTCTTCGTATTCTAAAAATCTCGGCCCTTTAGTTCTTACAACTCCAACAAACCCAACTTTTCTTCTATTGACGCCATCTTAGCCATTCAACATTGTATAGTCATAGTATAGTCATTGTATAGTCAGTCACGCCATGCATCTAATCTATACTATGTTTTGTCGGTGATCTCTTTTGCTGCAGTCTGACCCTCTCGAACTTTAGCGATAAATGTTTAGTCTATTCAATTGAATATTGCTGAAGTTTTTCTTAATTCCTGGCTGCCGATCGCTCTCTACACGACTTTTGCTTGTCTCGAATCTTTGCTAGTTCCTACAAAGCTATGTTGATTCCCATTTAAAAGCTATGTTAATCCATCGTCAAACAAAAACAGGATCCCTTTCTGATTTTTGACACCACCGCGCAATTCTCATTCCGTCCGCGGACCGTTGCAATACACAAAGTGCGTCTCCTTGATAACCTTTCTATGAATTGCTAATCAACAATCATCGTTTATAATTGCACTTACTGCTGTAGCAGTCACAACTTGTGTACCATGTTCAATTCTCACTCGCCTTGGAACGCCAATGGAACTTTATCCGACCCTAGAAAGGTCCCCAATAATCCCATATGTATTTGGAGACCAATCGTCTAACTTATGTGAGCATTACCGCACTTGCACCAAGTATCTCATTTTTTCTTTAAGATATATCGGCAATTTTTTCGTCACCTCACAATCTACAGCATTAGAATTATCATGTCATTCCCCGTTCCATAAATAATCGTTACATCAAAATCGTTGAAACCATCTCCATCAAGTGAGAAATTATTACTCACCATAAATATCAGGCACTCCCACTGGCCAAAAAAATCTTACTATGAGACATCGATTTGGCATCCGGTTGAGCATTCAGATATCCGTGTAGTTCAGTTCTTTCTTCTGGTGTGGCAATATTCCGTTTGGATTGTTCATCATTTCCGAGCTTGCTTAGCTGATTCTCCTTATCTGCTATCACCTCGTCACCACTTGTTTTCACAAAGACCAATAATTCTGACCAATGACACTCTCTGATCTTCATCATCCGTTTCCACTTTATTACCGACTGCCATTTCCAACATCTGATCCCCATCGTTATGTGAGTGCTCGGCCTTCTGCTCCATATCGCCTACTTCATCATTTCGTTTGCTGAATGCTGATTCATTAGTTGCGTCAAATCCCCATTTTCGACATCATTCGTTGTCTAAAAATCAACATCAACAACGGAACTGCCTCTACCATTCTATTTTTATCAAATAGTTTCTCCTCTGTTACGACTCCAAATCAGACTAATCTGGGCTAATCTTTGCTTTTTCGTTAGCCTTACCTAGTCGCAATATTGATTTTTTTTTCAAAAACCCATCGGTAAATTACGCTTAATTGAAGTTATCTGTAACCGTCAAATCTTTAAAACGATTATCTTTTTTGTTAACAATCCCACAAGCCTTTAACCATTTATTAGGTAAGACGTTTTTGCCTGTCAAGCCCGGTTCGTATCACTGGATTGTGAATACCATTTTATAGAGTTTGACGGTTACAACACTAATTCTTGTAATTTACCCTGGCTCCAGAAAATTCACGGAAATATCGAAAATAATCTTTTAACAGATTCATATTATTTAGCACTACTGGAATATTTGAAAAATATAACATAAATTTTCCTACACCAATATTCCCTAAAATCGATTAGATATTTCTTTTTATTGTGCTCGCTCTACATTCCATAGAGGTCCGTCTCATCAATGAGGCTACCATAATCATATAATTTTCGGATTAATGTGTGATCGGTCAATTGAATCCGACCAATTTTCCACAGCTGCTGGAATTGCAGACTGCTGCCGGATGAGGTAAACTATGACATGCCGCGTGAGGGAAATAAATATGATCTCATTTCCTTCCTGCTTATAATCTGATTTATGCTGCTCCCATTAGGCCATTCAAATTTGTACTAACGTATGCAACGGTCTCTCTCTCTGGCTACATTTATATTACTAAATTTACATCATAGATGGTATAAATATTTGTGTGGGCCATACTCAAATTAATCCGATACAGAAAATCTATCACATATTTCGTTGAATGGTAGTATCGTAGGTATATGTAACGTTGGAGACCCCAAGAGAAGGTAAAAATTTTCGATTTTCCAACAAATATCTTCTAGTGATCTGATGTATTGCTTAATATAAATGTCATTCATAAACAGTGGCCATACTCAAATTAATCCGATACGGATTGATTGTTTATTTTTGATCTAAAAGTAGTATTTTATCTATCATGCTGGTTCGATAGTTCATGGCATTGTACGGCGATGAATTTGCTGTAAACTCTATAAAACTAGGAGTTCTCCTTTGCTCATGTCAGTGACGACGAGATGAATTTGGTATGAATGCCCTTCTAAAATCGTAATGACTATGATTCAAAATGAGATTCAGCTTTCGGACTAAGTGCGACATTATTTTTTTTATTTAAAATTGAATTTTTCAATTTTTTATTTTCTCTGTAAAATTGAATACCTCTGAATCTGTAGAATTGAATTGAATATTTTTTGTTTGTCCGCCCCGGTGGTAAAGTGTGCTTGCTCACAAAGACGCGTGACAAAGAACATGCTTGCGTGACAAAGAAAAAATTTCACGGTTGGTTTAGGATCAATGAATTAATCACTCATTATCCGAAATGAAAATATGATTATGAAACCTCATTTGAGGCGGCCAAATCCTTTGATGGGATAGAGTGCCAGAGAGAGAGAGAGAGAGAGAGAGAGAGAGAGAGAGAAATTGAATACCTATATTTTAATAATATTACGAAAAAATTGTTGTTTTTGCTTACCCATAATGAAAGATGGTTGATTATGTTTTTTGAAATACCGATATAGCGCCCCTGTACGATACTATTAAAGGTATGCACTGGTTTTCTTTTAATGCTATGCGATCGCAAAATATGAATAATATCTATAATTATTTATAGCTTGAAAATTTTTCATAATTGTTGTAGCACGAGTCAGACAGACATACTACGATTATTAAACGTTGTTGCACTACTTTCCTGTAACTCGGCAATAAACTGACCTGCTTCCGGCTAATCCTGAAAAAACAGTTTCCTAATCTTTTGAAACAAGCGAGACCAATTGATTTTATATTTCCTAGAGTTAAATATTTTTTAATTAAATTGAGAGAACAGTTTGTTATTGTTTTCTTACAATAAAACTTCACTTTTGTATTTTTTAACAAAAAAAAAAACTAAATTTTTGTTTTGTGTAACAAAAATTGTGTAACCCACATTCGGCCAAAATCAAAAACCGAATCCTCTTCATTGGTAATTTACTTAATGGTCTAATATCCAAAAAAGAGAGAAGTTTCATTCAAAACCTATGTCTAATTGAGTCGATATACGCTTGATCAACGTTGTGAAATACAGTGGAAACTGTGTAAGTTCAACACTCACGATACCGAAATGGCCAACTTATAAAGGTGTCTAACTTGAAAAGGTTTAAAACAAAAATCAAAATTAACAGCTTTAGGGTATCCACTCAATAAATTTTTTGTTGAAGAATAATTAAAAATGCAATATAAAATCGTCAAACTTAGCCAGTTGGTACAAGACAAATTCGCCCAATTTAGCCAGTTGACCAACTTAAAAAGGTGTCCAACTCAAAAGGTTTTGCTGTATTGATTTTCTCGGTTGGAAGGCTAGATGGAGCATTTTTACCAAAAAAATTATCTACTCCGAAGAAGCTCATTTTCACCTCGGCGGGTACGTGGACAAGCAAAATTGCCATATTTGGAGTACATAAAGTCCACACGTGACAATTAGGAAAATAATACTCTCAAAACGAATGACTTTTTGTTGTGAAATATGGTCTAAAGGCATCATAGGTTCATTTTCTTCGGCAGCACTAAGACGCAATGGCGACCGTTACCGTGAGTTGTTATCTAACCTTCTATTCCCTATACGGTTGAAGAAAAAGACTATATTGGTTTCTCCAGGACGGCGCCAGTGTTACAGCCAACGATACAATCGACGTTTTTAACATACATTTTTAAAACGAACTATTTTTGCATTCGGTTGAGGCCTCCACAGTTCATTATTGGTCATCTAAATAAATGACCCTGTCTCCAAAAATATTTTATTTGTTTAAAGTTAATTTTGCGACGCCTAAACATTCCGAAATAATATTTTGTAGTAAAACCAAGAAAAATTTAATTAAAAATTTTCACTTTTAATTCACCTGTAAGTATTATGTTGCCGAAACCAGCAGCTGATCGTCAGAATGCAAAAATTAGATTATCATAAATTATTACTTTTTAAAACTTGCGTATAATGACTACAACTATTAGCACCTAAATATTTTGCCCCAACTATTTGCACCCACTGCATTTAATAACGCGTTCATTCAAAACTCTCAAGTTGTAAGAACGTTCTTTAAGGTAATATTCTTTTGCATAAAACGCTAGTTGATTTTGATAAGGAGTATTTGGTTGGTAAGTTCTGTTTTTATTATATAAATTATGTGTAATGATCCGATGCTCAAATTGCTTGAAAGATTTAGCATTAAATTAGTGGTTTTAGTATAAATAATGAAAATAAAATATGTGAAAATTTAAATAGAGTTGGTGCCAATAATTGATACCACAAATACTAATATTGCCATCAAATGCCACGAAAAAAAATATACACGATGAGAGAAAACTGCAAGAAACTTTCGAAGTTAAAGACAGAAAAGTTTCAAAGAAATTGGCTGCAAAAATATATGGGATTTCCAAATCAACTAACCAGTTTCGTTTAGGCTCAACATTTAGAAAAACCCGCCTTGGCCCGTCAACGTTTTTAACTGAATCAAAAGACCTAGCTATTGTAGATTGGGTTTAGGTTTCAAAACGAAAGAGATTTGCAAAGCGAAAAGAAGATGTGGTGCACGCTGTAAAATTTTTCATAGAAGAAAATAATAGAGGTCATTCATTTAGTAAAGAAGGTCTAACAGAAAAAGGCTGGTTTAAATCATTCTTCAAGCGGCAACCTTCCTTATAATTTAGAGCCTCTGATCCAATTTTATCTGCCAGTGCTAATGTAGCGGCCACTAATTTATATGAATGGTTTGACTCCATTGAAAATTATCTGATGGAAAACGATCAGTTTGCAATTTTGGATGATCCAAGTAGAATTTTTAATGGAGACGAAACAAATTTCATGCTGTGCCCTAAACCTAGCAGCGAGAGGTTCAAAACACATTTACGATGTTGACAAGGTTAAAGCTAAATTCAATTTAACCGTAATTTGTTTGTTTTCTGCTTCGGGTGACCATCTAGCCATACAAACGAACGTGCGATGAAATAAGAAGCACGGTTCCAGATACCTGGGGGTTTGAAATTAATTTTTACGATGTGCACAACATATATTTCGACGATGTGCACAGCACCCATCTAACTTTGCAATTGAACCACACTCTAAAAAATTTGGTCAAATCTAAACTAAAGATCAATTAATTTTATTTAAATTATTTTAGCAATTTCCATACAATAAATGTAGTAATGAAAATTTTTGTTATTTATTCAATTAAATGTTGACTTTTTCCAATTAGTTGTTTAAATTTCATCACAGATATGTTGAAAATTTTCTTGCTGTTGGAAACTAAACAATACGTTTGTTGAACTTTAATCAATTGCTAAATTTTCAGTAGAAATGTTGACTAAAATCATTTTGTGGTAAAGTTTAAACATAAAATTGTTGAATATTTTTGTTGAATATTAAAACAAAATACATTTAGAGTTAGATGCCATATTGTATAAATGCATTAAAACTTGAGCCACAGGACTGCAGAACGAACATCAAAAGTTAATAATCAAGAAAATGGAATTTAAATAGTTTGTGTGATATTTTTTCTTAAAGGTAAGTACGATATAAAATGTTATTAAAATAATGTAATAATTCATAGTAAAAATGTAGTATGTATTAATTTTAAACAAAGTCATGTTTAGTACTGGCATGTCAGATCATTCCTTTCGAATAGTTTGCGTAAAGCAAGCGTCTATAAAGTTACGGAAAAAATTGTTTTAAAACAATTGTGTTTTATATGTTATGTTTAAATTACATGTTATCTTAAATTTAATATTTCATACTCTTTTTTAAATATTTTTTTTAGTTTCGTTGACAATGTCTTCATTTCCATTTGAAGTCTGCAGCGGGGATCGACGCATCCGGAAAACCTTTGATCATTTGCAACTATAGCTGCTGTCACTAGCAAAGGTAAATATTCATTTATTCTAGTTACATATTTGTATAGAAGGGTTGCGGGGCATTTAACGAAACGAGATATTACGAAACGGTGTACGCCCAAAAGGAAAAAGATTGGAAACATATTCTAATAACTGAGCCCATTGGTTAATATCAAGAAAATATTATATAGTTTTCCTTATTTATTTGTCCATGAATTTATAATTAATCTACAAAATATATGAAAAGTAGCTAGCTCAAATATAATTAGTAAAGAAAAATATTGCCCTGGCATTTGAACTTAATTTTCATTAATGGTCCTAAATTTCCAATCATTTTAATGATTTTTTCGCTTATTATATGTCGTTTCGTAATATGTCATTTCGTACCCTACCACTTGGATTATTTTTCATATTTTCAGCAAATTCTCTTGGATTGCAAGGAACTAGTTTGGTCCTTGAAGCATGTTGATCTGAAATAACAGAGGACGCTATTCTCGAATATTATGCTGCTCAATATAATGTGAGATTTATGTTGCTAAAAGTTGACGAGGCATGGATGTCAGCACCACGATCAATAACAAGTGAACCGAATAATAGTTCAATTACCACACCACAACGTCACGAAGAAAATCAATGCTCCGAAATATACCTCCGAAATTTTATGTTAGCTCATTTTATAAATTTACTATGTAAATATATTAATTGAAAAATGTATCTAAGTGTTTAGTTGTTTTTTGAATGAAATATTATATATATAACATATAATTTAAATATAATAAATTTAAAAATAAAAGTAAATTTGGATTAAAATATCAACAATTTTGAGTTTAAATTCGAACAACGAGTGTTTGAAATTAAACATGAAAAATTCAGCATATATCTTCTAAAAATTCAACAATTTTACATGCCAATTTCATCAACTATTGTTGAAAATAAAATTTAATTTGTTTCAATTTAATCGTAAATATGTTTAAAAAGTGTTTAAATATAATTTTATATTGTTTAAAGGTAAACACATTTTGTTAATAATTCAACAATATTCAAAATATTATTAATAACTTTTTTGTTTAAATTCTCTCCTTCAAAAGTTGTCGTTTAAACAGGAAGTTGAATATTTCTTTCGAGCTTAAAATTACTACAATAATTGAGTGTAATTAGTTACACTCAATTATTGAAGTAAAATCCAACAAATTTTTTTTAGAGTGCAGTTATGTATGCAATTGGAAAATATTCTAATTGCATTATTATCCCAATTCAACTAGAATACTACAGCCGGCAGACGTAGCTGCGTTTAAGCCACTAAAAAGTGCATGGAATAATGCTGTTTTGGAGTGGAGACGTAAGAACCCTAACAAACAAAAAACAAGAGAGTTATTTGCTCCATTATTGAACGAAGTTGTAAATAGCTCGGTTTCGTCTGCTACATTACAAAATGGACTCAAAGCCTGTGGCTTATTTTCATGGAACAAATACGCCATAAACATGAATAAATGCTAAGGTGGGTCATCAACATGGAAACTTGAAAACAGTAGCAGTTTACACAGTTGACGCTTTTCAGAATTGTTGTTGCACTTAAGGGCCTCAGCAAGTTAAAATATTTGAAAAACTTGGCAATGCCATTCAAATTACGGTAATAGATCGGAAGAATTTAAGCATCTACATAGACTGTACAACTTCTTCAAACATAATAAATGCAAAAGAAAAATACAACAAAATTTAAATAACAAAGTTTCGCAGACAGATTTTAATAATATATCTAGTGACGATACTTGCATAGACATTGGAAATATTAACGAATTTATTTACTGTGAACAAATAAATGAAAATCTAAATGGTATGACCATTGCTCCAGAACTATCGATGACCATCTACGTATACCAGAAACTGTTCCTACAGAGGATCTTACAGGTGCCTCCATTTGTACCCCCCACATTTTACAAATTCCGGGTGGTTCATCTGAAACGCCACTAAATGCCATAATTAATTGGCCTTTAGGAAAAAAAAGGAATTGCCGATTACTCCGTATGTACATCAGAAATCAGTCAAGATGCCACATTTTCCACAACTAGCACATCTCGCGCACCGGTTTTTAACCAAACGCATACGCTCAAAGGAGATATACTGAACTTGCCTGAGACACCACTAAGAAAGGGATGCAAGTCTCAAAAAGGCAAGAAAAGTTTCGTAATTACTAAGGCAACCAAAAATATCCTCTTAAAAATCGGGTTTACGAGCATATCCTCTATCCGGTCGCAAATTATTTAATTGTGAGGCGAAATATGGTTACTAGATTTATTTTGACTAGCCGGTTGACACATTTTTTTTAAATTTAAATTTGTTTTGCGATTGTAAATTAGAAATACACAAAAAGACTGTTACTCATTTTCCGAGGTCATATATTTCTACTTTACAATCGCAAAAAGTATTTAAATTTAGAAAAATGTGTCAATTGGCAAATCAAAATAAATCTAGTAACCATATTTCGCCTCGCAATTAAATAATTTGCGACCGGATAGAGGATATATCCCTAAAACCTATTTTGAAGAGCATATTTTTGGTTGCCCAAGTACTTACCAATACTTTGTGGATTAAAGGCGAAGAAAAGCGAAAGGAAAAACTCAGAAAAGTTGAGTTGGTCAAAGAAGAGAAGAAAGCGCAGCGAATTGGAAAAAAAATACTGAAGGAAAATGAACAATTAAAAAAAAAAATACGCAAAAGAGTAAACAAAACCTCCAAAGAAAATAAACAGAAACCTAGAAACGTAATTCCGAAAGAAGTCGTGGCCAAACGAGTAATATCAAAAGTACAAACGATAACATCTGGTGCTCTAGCGTCTCTAGAAATTTGTTCACCGGGATGTTACATTTGCGTGTGGTGAACTTGATGCTTTTTAAGTATCTGCAGAATTGCAACAGAAAATTATTCTCCACAAAGCGCAATTGTACAAACTTACGATAAATTCAGTCCTACAGGTGCAAGTCACATGAGAAAATTGTTTCCAGTGGCACTATTCTGGTAATTCCCTGGGAATAGGGAATTGGGGAAAGATTTTATATGTAATTTCAGTTCAAATATTATTTTTCCGGCCTACTAAGAAGAAAAGTTTGATGCAAATATTTATAAATTGGGAATAATTTTGCCATATCTAAATTGGCAGGGAAAATTATTCCCAATTTTATTTTGTTTTCAAAAAAATTACCACTAGATTTTTACCTCAGTATGCCAGAAAAAAAATTTTAAAATTGAAATTACATATAAAATCTTTCCCCAATCCCCTATTCCCAGGGAATTACCAGAATAGTGCCACAGTAGAACAATTTTATGAGGATATTGGAGGATAACACATTTTATTGAACACTTGTTTTTTATTTCGCAAAAATTAGATTTTTTGAATATTTTAATTAAAAAATTTGTTAAAAAAGTTTAAAAAATCACTCGATCGATTTCGACTTGTTAGGCCATCATCAGGAGTATCTACACCGAGTATCGGTATTCATCAAAGTTATCAATAGCGAACGAATTTTATGTTGCTTATATTCATATAAATAGACCTAAAACTTATAAAATTTGTACTTTAGTAATGGCCTAGAGAAATGTCACAAGAAGAACATTTTCGTGCATAATCTATTTGTAATCATGAAAATTTTCGACTTCGAGAATTTTTTTTTTTCGTAACCGTGATTTTTTTTGCAGTTTTCCAAAATTTAGGCAGAAATGACTTTTGACAAAAAAATTGTACACACTACAATTCGGTCTCTCTACAGCTGGATTGACTGATTGGGATGAAATTTTCTACTCAATTTTGTTTCCATAAATTCAATGATCCTGATGATATATGGAGGAAACCTGTCTATCGATTGTGGCAGTTCCTACGGAAAGTTGTCTTATTTTTATAGTGATTTCTGAATATTTTAGTATCCATTATAAACAGCAATGGACTCCCGTTAAATTTTCCTAAAAATTTGTTCCAATCTTTGAAAAGAAGCACGGATTTTGTGTTATGAGCAATATAAAAACCTTATACATTTATGAAATCGCTAAATCATTAAATGTTGTGATTTTGCATGTGGTGCGCACAATTTAATTATAGAAGAAGGTGTTGTAAACTTAATTTGTTGCTTAATTAATTTTCTGTTTAACCAGGTTCTGCAAGGATATTTAATATTATATTACTAGATAACAAATTTCAATTATAACAACAATGTGGAAGTGTGCAATGTTTTTATAGTGAGATTGAAATTTTCATCTTTATACGTTCATACTTTTTAAAGTTTAATCTACTTCCTTATTATGAAAATTTTAAACACATTTCCATCTTGTTCTATAAATTTTCGAACGTCACCATATACATGCTTATATCCTATCCTATATACATTATATAGTTTTAGTGTTTATATACGAATATTGCTATGAGCCCTACACATTGTATGTATATAGTAATAAGAAACAAAAAGCTTTAAGGCTATACATTTTCGTATACAGAAGCATGGCGAAAATATAATAATATAAGTCACAAGAAAACAAAGGAAAATTAAAAAACAAAAGAAAATGAAAAATTTCTTAACTTTTTAAGTCTTTTTGTGTGACAATGCATACAACACAACGAAAGCACAAAAACAAAACCAAATTAGAAATTGTTTCGCCTTTTATAATATTTTGTTATTGTTTCTAATATTTATATATTCTACATTTTCTAATAATTTTCCGTTGTTTTGTTTTATTTAAAAATTATGCATAATAAGGAACGGGAAAAGCTTCTCTTGTTGTTTTATACACCAAAAACAATAACTGAAAAATTATTGAATGAATTTTTATTATTGTATACAATGACATTATAAAAATTTTTTATGCCAACAGCACAGTACAATAGAAAAAATATAGATTTAATTTCTTTATTTAGGTTAATGAAGGTACTATAATTAACTGTATAATATGTATATTATAATTCCTCATTTATAAACAATAATAATTAATTGTTAAATCAATAATATGAATCAAAGGAATTGAAACATATTAAAAAAACTGTTAGATTCAACTTTAACTACACCAATCAGTAAAAATACACCCAAAAATACACAAGCAATGAGTTGAAATATATACGTAGTATATAGGAAAAAGTTATTTGGAAACTAAAAAAATTCACTCACCCAGAAATAAAACCAAACAGCATGCCCCCAAAATATCAAAAACATAACCAGAATAAAATAAAATACAAAACCAACTAAGAGGAGCAGACATGAACTTTACAATAATCTTTCACAAATATCAAGAAAAAAATTTCTTTTTCTTTCATTTTTACAATAAACTTTTAAAAGTGTTATTTTTAAGCTTTTTCTTATATGTATATAATTTTGTTGTTATATTGGTTTTGTTTATTTTGTTGATATAGAGTTTATCAAACACACAAGAACCAAAAACTTGTATTCTTCTTCTCGACGATATTTTTTTCTATTTTTAAATAACAGTTTTTGAATAATAAGTGGTATATCGCGAACACATAATTCATTTTATACTATTTTAAAATTAGATCCAAACAAAAAAATGTATAACGGACTGCGAGAAGAAAACTGAAACTTAAATAACACAAAAGACACTCTGTTCATGGAAAATCATGATTTAGTTCTTCTGCTTAATAATTTTGCTCTTTTTATATTTCTTGGCTGAAGAACTAACTATATGTATGTAGTTACATTTGCCGTACTCACAGCACACAATTTCAAAAAATAAAAAAAATTTGTAAATATATGAAACAGACAGACAACATTGAATATAAAAATGGTAAAAAAAAAAGTGTAAAATAAAGAACTGAGCAACTCAAAAATATGTTGCTGCTATTTTTCTTTATTAATAACAAAACACAAAAGTCGTGTTCAGAATTTTAATAAGCACAATATTTATTTCAACATTTACAACAAAAATATAAATAATAAAAGTACACAATGAAAATATATAAAAAATAAATCATATTTCTATGCTCTTTGTTCTTCCTCTTAAGATGTTTTATTTTTCTATATTACTGTTAACAGTAAAAGCAAAACTATTTTTTTTTTTATTTAATTATGATTATTTGTAACTATTTTTATTATTTTATGCTATCTATTCTTTACACTCTGGTAAAAGGGTGAATATTTGTTAACATTATTTTAATGAACTGCTTGTGTATTCTGACTTAAGAAAACTTTGCGTTTTAATGGATCCTTAAATTAAAAATGATTTAGCATTTCACATTTAACTTATAATTAATTGTTAACATATAATCAATCATAATTTAATAATCAACTTTCATAAATCAATCGCGGACGAGCGCACGACACTCTTAAGTGGGCCTCATACACTAGCATTGACGAAATTAATAATAAATGCACTGAAGTTGAATCCATTTTTTTTATACTAAAAATTTAAAGAAAAGAAATACACAGATTAACATAGATGTTAAGAGACGCATTAAGAACTATATACAAACGGGGTGAAAATATATATTTATACATACAGTGGCGAGCAAAAATGTGTATATAATTTAAAATCATTTATATATCATTTGTTTTCTGTTTTGTTGATAACGGTAATAAATTCAATCTCTCTTACAAAAAATATCAAACATCAAATATCAAATAAATATAAAACATCATTTACTAAGATTTGCACGTTTCACGTGTATTGTGTTTCATGAAATTCCAAGTAGAAAATATAAAAAAAATCCGTTTTCGTGATTTAGACACAGTATAAAAGGTTTATAGTTTATTAGTAGTAAGCCGGAAAGTAACATCGGTTTTGTTTTTCAATAAAAGTTTAATAAATTGTCTTAAAAATAATTTGAAATAAAAAAAATAAGCGTAGACGTGGAAAACAACATAGTTTCCTTGACCAAACCAGGACGGTCATTTTGTGGTGTTTTATCACATTTGGTGATAAAAAGTGTGATAAAAAAGAAATTGTCGTAGCTTAATTCATATACGAATCGGATGAATTATGTCACGTCGTATATTGATGCGTTTAGAAAAAGATCGCAATATCTTCTATCTCGTTTTCACAAATAACAAAAAATGTTTTAACGTTTGTGTCAAAATCAATTTTTTTTGATGTACATAAATTTTAAAAAATGTAAATTAAATTAAAGTATTTAATTGAAATATATTTTAATTTTTGAAATTTAATTGAAATATATTTTAATCGTTCATTAATAAATATGTGACGATTTTTCGTTTGGAAATATACACATAAAATTTCTTATAGTGAGGTGCACAATCCGTGTTGGTTTTACGTTACATTTTGAAACTTTAAAATCTAATGTGAAATTCTATTTACTTTTCCAAATCAATTAAAATTTATGGTTCAAATAAAAAAAAAATCAAAATTGATGTAGTTTTATGTATGTATTGGAGATATTAAATAGAATTTTGTAGTTTAGAAACGCAACGTCAAAACGACATGAATTGTGCACCCCACTATACGAAATTCTATGTGCATATATTATATCACTTACACGAAAAGCACTTCATAAAAAACATTCATACGACTAAACCACAAATGTCAAATTATCACTTTTAGTTCATCATTTCTCCTCAAAATTCATTTTGCAGGGTTGTGTTTGTAGACTTTTATGTTTTGAATTTTATTACAAAAAAAGTATCCACTATAATGATATAAATTGGAGATAAGGCACCACAAAAAGACCGTCCAGATCATTCATCAAACTGTATGTTTGGTACAGAAAAGAAAAAAATGGTTTCAGAAAAATGTAAAGTAGGTCGTCCAAGGATTTTATCAGATACTGATGCTCTCTTGATGTATCGTATAATGAAAAATGAGAAGGGTAAAATACCTAAGGAGGCGGCAAGGAGAGTAAGTAAAAGGACTTCACGAAGCGCGCTACAGAATAGTGACTAAGTATCAGGAATAAAAAAGAAGAAGCCGACAATGTGCGAAAAAATTTAATCAGTCATTTAAAAGTCTGTCAAGATCGCAAAGATTGGACTGATGAACTGTTGAAGATTAAAAACGAATAATTTGCATCGTGTGCATATTGGATAGAATAAATTATTTTCCAACACGATGTGGATCCGAAACATACCGCTAAACTATACCGTGACAAAATGGTTAGGAGAGCATCAATTTTCCACAATAAAGTGACCTGCTGAAAGCCTCGACATCAACCCAATAGAAAATGTTTGGGCCATTGTTAAAAGACGTCTCTCTGCTTATAGAGAACCACCTGGTACCTCCAATTAACTATGGAATAGAACATAGAACCCAAGCTGAATAGCTAAAATTCTGAAATAAATAAAATAATTTAAAATCTCGTTGAAAGTATGCGTGGGCGAATGAAAGCAATCATATAAAATTAGGGGTTTTGGACAAAATATTGGTTTCCTATAATAAAATTGAAAACTAATAAAACACAGGCAACGGAAATAGTGCAAAACTGAGTAAATATTGTTACAGTGAATTTTAATTTGATATGTTTTGTTACACTTGAACTTGTATTGTTATTTTTTTACATTGGTTTATTAGAAGTTAATGTATTATGATTTATAATTGATAAAACTGAATTTATTACTGTTATCAATAAAAAATAAAACATATAATATAAATGATTTTTAAATTATTTACCCAATTTTTGCTCGCCACTGTACGTGTATGAGATATATAACACATCGCCAGAAAAGTTCAGTTCCGGGTCTAACAAAGAAAACACAACTTTTTGGGAAAACTACTTTTTTATTCATCAAATAATTTCCTTCTTGAACATACAATTAGCCCAACGCCTCTCTAACATTTCGATGCCTTTTTTGTAAAACAATTTATCTTTCTCATCAAAATAAGCTTCAGTTTCGGCAATCACTTTTTCATTTGAACCAAATCCCTTTCCCTGGAGCTTTGTTTTGATGTCTGCAAACAAGTAATAAGTGCCGAATAGGTCGAGATAAATATTGCGTTGTGCGTAGGCTAGAAAAATCGGAATTTGTGCGCGTGAAATCTTGCAACATTTGAGAATTGTAAGGGGCGACCGAAAAGCAAATCTTTTTGTTCAAATTATTGGCGCGCGAAATCCCTTAACGAAGCTTAGAACGTACTCGCAGAGAGATCAGAAACAAGTTCTTAATGAGTTCCGTTATAGTGACGTTAAATCAAATTTTAAACAAAGTGATAAATGCCACAATTATCGGGCCAGCGACATTAGAAAATACTCGAAACAAAATTATATAATGATAAATTCAACGTTGCAAAACAGTTGGCGCGCGATTCAGATTAAAAGTTGCAACACTGTTGGCGCGCGATTTGTAGCCGGCTCAATGATAAACCCCTTCAGTCCGCCAAATGAGCAGCATCGTGAAAAATCCACATCCAGCTGACCGTGCGTAAATACGAGGGCCGGCAAATACTCCCTACTTTTTTCAAACTTTGGGCTTGACTCTTGCGATCAATCAGGTCAAGCGATCAATCAGCTGATCGAGATGGGCACATCACAACAAAGAATGTTGTTTTTGTAGAGATTCTGCGCATGTAAGTTGTAATGTAAATTTCTATATTTTATTATCCTTTTGTACATTTATTACTAAATATTTAGATTAAAGTTGCACGCCTCGGCAATTGTGTGCTTTTCCCTTTTGAGATATGAGTATTAGACCTGGAACGTAAGTCATACTGTGTGCATTTGAGCGCGTGCTTGCCGTTCAAGATTTAAAAATTTGCCGCATATATGAAATTACTTTATTTTTGATAAAAGTGCATCAAGTTTACATCCTAAAAATCTTCTTAATCATTTCTTAACCAAAAATTCAATAAAATGAATTCACGTGACTGATTATTCTGTCATAGGTCAGCTAGTTCAGTTCTCATAAATTGAGATTAAGTGGTAACCACCATAGGATGTTTTTCGAGTTGTGAAGAGAATAACTAATTCAAAATTAATTTTGCAACAATATCGTTTTTTTCCAAAAAGAATAACAGTTCAGCGATCAGCTTTCAAAAATTTAAGTGAAAATGAAGTTTTATGACAAAAAAAATCTGTTTTTTAACAATAAATCGGTCCTGTATAGCCTAAAACTTCCTACAGTCTAGGTGGATTGATTTTTCAAAATAAAACTTCATAATAATTTTTTTTTATAATTGTGAAATATTTGCGAAATTTGGTGAAAATCTGTGTGCCGGAAATTATGACTTACCAAATGAAGTTGAAAAGTTTAACATTTACAAAAGAAACAAGAATTGAAAGATATAAATAAGTAATTCGGGTATTAGCCACAAAAAATACACCCCTCAATTTTTTTTTTTGTTAAATAGGCTTTGTTAAATGTAGGTTTTAAGCTCATAAATTTATCATACATATATACAATATGAAACAAATATTGTAAGGACATGCTTGACTCACATACCTTTGCACATTCTATATATACAGAAGAATAAAGGTGGAACTTACACACACTTGTCGATAAAGGATGTTAGAAAAATATAACTTTTAACTTTAAGTGTTAACTATTAATCAAAGATAATAACATTGTTTGGTTTAGAAAGTTTCCATTTCATTACTGCGTTGTGTTATTGCTATTCGTTTGTACATAGACAAGGAGGTAGAGGAGGTCGTATATTATGAAAATGAAATTTATGTGTTACACAACTTGTGTTCCTATGTATACCCAAACCCATATACCATATAATCTTCTCCTACAACAAAAAAAAAATTAAAAAAAAAATAATAATAATAAATTCCAGGAACTACAAAATGAAAGGTAATTTTGAGATATATGTACGTTTTCCTATTTTTACTCTGTTGTTAATCCATTTTGGAAGTCTTACGAAAAACACAAATATATATACGAGTATTTGGGTTATACAAAATTAAATTTTCCGTAAAAAAGGGCTTCGGTTTTATTGTTTTGGTTCGAGAAAATATATAGGAATACACGCCCTCTATATAATAAAGAAATTGGAAATAAATTGTGTGCTTCTTTTAAATTATTGTAGTTTTGCGTGTACGTCATGGTAACTTGGTTTGTCGATACTGTAAATACTAAATATACGTATACCAATTTACTCCAAGCCTTATAAATGTGCTTAAACTAAACAAACCCAACAATATATAACAATATACGAAAAATAATAAATTGATGTCTTCTATTGTCCAGTGTGGCACTTCCATTATGCAAAAATTAATGATTTTCATGCTGTTTCTATTTTTCGAGTGAACAAGTTTTCGATGTATCACGGGAATTGAAAAAAAAAATATGTACCTGCTCCAGATCTATCACATTTGCCAAAATTTGCTTTAGTTAACCATTATACGATTGATAGGTACATTTTTAAGGAGTTACGTGGTAGAGAGAGAGAGAGCGAGAAATAATACAACAATTTCACCGGATTGATGATCGCATGAAACAGCGTAGACAAAATTGTAAAATTAATTGAAAAAAAATACATCCACCCCGGCATGCCTATACGTCTCATCTAGCTGCCCCAAGCCTGACCGATTTAAATTTGATTATGTAATCTTAGAAATGAGGCGACTAAATCCTCCAGTGGGATATAACGCCAGTGCAAATTGTGAAAAAAATCTGATTTGATAAAATCCACCACCTTCAATCTTACTTAAGGAATCAATTATAAAGTTACATCTAATATAGTCTAACCGCTTAACAGAAAGAGAAAATCACTTGCATCAGAAGTGAAAATCAATATCATAAGAAAAGCTTTTTCTAACTTGTCGTTGTTTTTATCTGAATTCATTTTACTTTCTGTTATGTGGAAAACCGAATTTTGGGTTTACCATTGACTGTGATTCCGTGCAGACTTGAAATGTTTCGGAAATCATTGTACCGTAAGTGGCGCACTTAAGCACACTTTCTCGTATTTTATAAATTTTCTAAATTATTTTAAAGAATTATTTAAATCAGAACTTTTTTTGTATAAACATGATCTCAAAGTTAATCGGAAATGACCGACTGATCTGGGTGAAACATCACACGTAAGTTTTATCCATTAAACATAAGATCATAGTGAGTAGAACAAATCTTTGTATCTATAGCTGCGCAGCTTCTGAGTATTTTTTAAATTTTAGAAATGATGTTTAAATATATATATCATTGACGAAATCAGAATATTAAATATTCATCATTAATTATTTTGTTCCTTGTTTCTAAAATTCCTTTCTACGGTTATTGCAAAATCCTCTTGAGATTATTTTTCGATTGAGAAACCAATTGTGGTGCGTATTCGAGGTTTATGTACATTCGTGATACAAGAAAATAGGATAAAAGCCGAAAAATATACACGCCTCTATTTTGTATAATGACATAGTCGCTCACCGAGGGGTCGCTCGGTCAAAGTTGGATTTTAATGGTTTTTGTGCCATTAAGTAGCAGATGCAGAATAATATTTCGTAATAGTCCCAAGTATAAAATATTATCTGCTACTTGAATTTAGATCAACCCTAGGTTTTCGTCATTTATGGATGGATCAAAACAGGTCCGCGAGATCGATGATGCCTATGAGAATGTATGGCATAGTTTTTTAGTCGGATATTCTAATGTAACATTTAAAATTATTTTAGCGTTAAATTGTACCGCCTAAAGTTTTCCTTTGACACAACTTCGGGTAATATAATCAACTAACATTTTAGTAATTTCCCTTTTAAAGTGAAATAAAATTTCTCTAAATTTAATAAAAACAGAGTCCAAATCGAACGCACCCAAACAAATTAGAACTTAAGTTGTTGAGTACTTTTACAAACTACAAATTGCCAGTAATCATTTATTTAGAAAGTCCTCAATTTTCGATTACCAAAATAATTCAGTCAAGTGTAACTCCTGTAGTTAGAGAAATATATTTTGAAACCCCATTTGGCTAACATGAGCACATACAAAAGTACTCATGTTGGTGAGAAAATCTGAAATAGCAGTTGAAATCGTAAATCACCTGTTTCAAACTAAATCATCGCCTCAAAGATCTGATCTGATTCTCTGATTTCAAAACTAAATCGATATTTGGCCTTGGGTTATATAGATATTTTCTTTAACTTTTAAATATGACTAGCTAGACTATCTTAACTAGGAATTGGGATCGAAAAATCTCGTATCGAGAGTTTGCGACGTTTTAAAATTCTTGATTTCAGAAAATTTTTTAACATAACGCTAAATCGAAGAACTTCAATTAAATCAACAAATAAGCATACTGTCCTTACAAGAACAATTTTGAGCCAGGTTCATTAAATTTAGTGATGTTTTGAATCGTGAGGCTGGCCTTCGCCAGTCATTTCCTATGTCTTAGGAAATGACTGTAATGTAAATAATTACTCGAAACTTGAATGTAAATAATTACTCGAAATGGTTGGCAAACATAGATTATTCCGTATTGGCCCTGCATAAACTGACCGAACTAGGAGAATTAATAGTTCTGTTTTAATGAGCTAGACACATTTTTTGCAACATCCCAGAAAACGGCATCCCATAGTTTATGCTAAAATAGGATTAAACAAATCAAAGGACCTTACGTCGTACCCCCTTCACTAACACACAACGTGGTTTCATACCCATTACAAGTATTTCATTTATCCACTCGAATAATTAGAATTATTAACTTGATTTTAGACCCACCATTTAAAAACAAAAAAGCTTATATATATTATTTTATATATCTCATTAAAACGGATTAATTCTCTTAGTTTTAGATCATAAAAGTTGACATCCAGTGTCTATTGGTTATCTAATAGATTTTATGATAGTTATTCTTTTCTTGCAATATATGTTGTCTGTAAACGAATTGTTAATAAAAATTTTTGAATGGCCTCAAAAGTATTAAAAATTACTGTAAACAATCGGGGTATTTTCTTTACGGCCAAAGTATCGAAAAAAGTACTGGATTATAGACAATGTCATCTCTTCCTACAATTATAAAATGTTACCAATTTTTAGGAAAATATCTCCAGCCGAAAAAAAAATCAAAAAATGGTCCAAGTGGCTGGTACTCTAAAACACTTGGCACATTCTGGCACACGAGACCTCAAAAAATTATATAAAATTCATGAGAACCGAATACAAAAATGAAAGAAACAGATTCGGGGATCACATTGCGATCCTCTGAACAAAACGAGACCCGCGCCCATCGCATGATGATCTAAATGAATTTGTCCGAATTTATAGCTCATTAAAATATAATATTATGATCATTCCATGTACATTTAAAATTCAACAGTAAACTATAGTGAGAGTGGAATGCGATTTTTTCGAGTGAACACCAATGTTTTACTTTTATTATTTTTGGAGTTCTTAAAAGGATCCACTTCTCAACTGCAATTCGTTGCAGGAAGATTTTTATTCCATGCCGTCTCTCAGTGAACTCATGAGGCACCCATTTTCCTTCGTTTTGAATTTTCCCCGTAGCATGTCAACGTTTGGGAATACCTTAGTTTAATGTCTTCGTAAGTTGGTCTTGAGTTTGCGTATCGTCTTCAACCAATAACGCTTCTAGCTCTGTGTCTTCAAACGTTTTTATCTTCCGAAGCGTTTCTTGTCCTCAATGTTGAAATCGCCACTTCTGAAGCAACTATTACTAATGAATTCAGCTCAACAGATGTTGCAACTATGCTCGCCACTCTCGAATCGGCAGATTCGGGCGAATTCCTGGCGGTAGCATCAGTGTATTATACCTCCTTATGATTCGATTTCACCCCCGTCTTGGGAAAAATTTATTTATTTTGTTTCGTGGAGCAGGTCAAACAACTACTAAGTACTACGTTCGCTTACAGCCTTTGTTAAAGTTTTCAACCTCAGATGTGCTTACATAGTTTAATAGAGACATACTCCTACTATTAATATTCGATCTACCCCATAACTAATGGTAATAGGTTTGCACCACGAAACAAGTTTAATAAATTTCTCCGAAGAGGGAATTAAAATCGTCTCATCCGGTACTACAACTAAATGCAGTAAAAAGAGAAGTGATTGATATTAGTTTGTGCTCGATGTTGATTCTTAGTTAGAAAGTGGTAAATGGTATGGCCATAGGTGAGCCGTTTTAAGTTTCCTCTTTGACGGATGGAATCACATTAGGTTTCAATAAATTTTGTCCTATTTTTAATAAACTAAAGACTCAGAACAAGCATTTTGGACCTTAAACAACTAATTCAAACTGCTAGGTGGAAAAACTTATCTTCAGGTTGGTTGAGATAATTTTCTAGCAGACTTTATGGATTAGCTTCTGTGAAGAAGTTAGTATATATGGAATCGTCAGTTTTAACGGGTCTTTGGTTAAAAGCGATTTGTACAGAATTGATGTACTGCTACTTGCTGCCGGCAGTATTATCCAATTCAATAAGGAAATTCTAAAATTACTGCTTTTTGTCTATTTTGATTATGTTGCTACCGAACAATGTAACTTACTGTTATCTCGCCTGGAGTATCTTCTTACTATCTTATAAATGATGTACTCCGGATAGAATTTTTCCTAAAGTTTTGTCTCATTCGGGGTCAATTATTACTCTTTGTAAGTACATGTTTCTCTACTATCGCCGAAGCCTGCACAACTTATGACATTGAGGCCGAACGTAATTACCTTTCCGTGTCTATTAAAGTTGCCAAAGGTTATTATAGGTAATTGATGAGTTATTTGTAAAACTGGCTGTAAATCAGAGCTTTGCTGATGACTTAGTTGTTTTAGTTGCAGCTAAACACCTTTATGTACTACCAGTCTTAAAACAACGTGCTATTTGTATACATTTATGTATAAACTAGTCTTTTACTCTTGACTGGAAGATGAAATATTAGAAAATTGTCTGCTTCATCTTTTTTTGGGGAAACTATCGCCAGATCCAAGATCGTAAAACATCTGGACATAAAACTTTGACAAATCATGGAACTTGACTCTAAACATGCTAATATTTATTTATTTACAAATAGCTGGTCACTGGAGCTACGTGTTTGACCCCAATATTTGCATTGAAACAATATTGCTATTGAATTAAGTGCGTGTTTTGGAACCTACTGTTATTTATAAGTTCAAAGATCATACGATTCTAGGTCTAAACTACATGGGTTGCTAAACTGACCTGATAGCACTCCAGAAATAGTGTCAAGGTTATGTGGGTTCTGGCTCATTGTGATATTGCGGGAAGTGCACTAGCTGATGCTTTAACTATAACATATTTACTTCTGGAATACATTGTGCCTGAAGCGGCTGCACGTTTGACCTTTAGTTTTTGCCAGGTAAAACGTATTGGCTTGCTTCCTTTATCTATACAGGAAACCAAAGTACTTCATTTGTGAACCTAATCTGAGACTAACAAAGTAAACTTTATCTTTAAAAAAAAACCAACTATTTTCTGACCGGTCACGGCAATTATGTCATTTACAACAAATGGGCTTTTTCAAGATTCCTAGTGTGACAACTGATTCAATTTATTTGCAGAAATCCAGTTTTTTGGTACCTCAGTACCGGTTGCTTCTTCCCTGCCCTCGTTCAAGTGTATTCAGTTTGCCGGAACAGCTGAGCACATTTGTAATTTTTAATAGAATACTCGGTTTGCACCATGGCTCTTTCACCATAGAATTTCCTTGAAATTTCACGAATAATGAAAATCGTGAAATTCATTTAAATATTGTGGGTGGGATTCCGGGATTCAAATTTTTTTAAAGTAATGTTTCGTTTCAGCTAAACGAGTATGCCACATATTTATATGAGAATGCGAAAATTTGTAATTACTTCTAGCGCCACAACGGCAGTTTCTAATACTTAAGTACTTCAGCAAAATTATTGAAGACTGTCTCAACTACATGCGACAAGGATATATTCTATAATAAACGAGAACTTAGATACCAGCGCCAAATCGATGGATTTAAGAATTAAAGCAAGACGTCAATTTTTTGTCTAATCCAAAGAATTTTAAACGGTAAACTGCACGACTAGATGAAAATTATGTAAAGCAACACATAGTGGTGTTAGGTCTTTTTTTTTAATTTCATATAACACGTAATCGATTACTTTGTGGTAGAGATCCCAAAATGTCTTAAATTATCCAAATTAAAAATAAAAGAAGATTGGTGAAATGCTTTGGATACTGTGTGTATCCAAAGCATTTCACCAATCTTCTTTTATTTTTAATATTACCCATTCATGATATATCATCGATACAGACATTGACACATCCAAACATCTAGACATCAATCATGTTCCGAATTTTGATTTTGGGATCAGGAACCTTTAAATCCTTGGTTCAAATATGGTTTTGGACTAGGGTTATTTTTATCATTTTTATCAGGATTTAACTTGGTCTCACAGACCGAAGTTAATTAAAAATTAACCAATTGGCAAGCAAACAAATTTGAGAAACCGATTAAAGTAGCCGGCGAAAAATTCGAAAAATATAAAGAATTTCAAAGCAAATTATATTCGAATGCAGAAATTTCCATACCGATCTCAACAATAGGGCCCCGGACAGTTAAACTGGGCTAAGTCAATGAATATCTTTTATTATTTTCATTGTGTTTTATAGCAACCCAAACACCTCTTAATAATAATTTTGTGCACAGTTTTAACAGGAATAATGGAATTAGTTGAAACAAACATTCTATTAACCAAATGACGACAACCCCTTAAAAACTATTCGACTTAATTTTATTAATTCTGCTAGTATTTTGCTAAGTTAAATTACAATTATAAATAATGGAGCAAGTGAAAACCTCAAAAACAAAGCAATAATCATAATCAAAAGAAACTTTCAACCCTTTTAACACTTTATTTTGTGTACTCTATACATCGTCTCGTGTTCATTATATTTTGTAATATGTATAAGTATATTTACATTGCAACACTGACAACAACAATAAGCACGTCGACTGAATATAAGAAAATTGAAAATGGGTATAAGACGAAATCAAAATATTTTGTGCCCCACAATATAAATATTCGGCAAGAGACAACAACACAGACAATAAACACTATAACAATCGTCTTTTATGATTATTCGAGATTATTAAAATAAATTGTTTTTGTATTTTTCTATTTTCTATATTATCTTTAATGCTACATAGCATATAGTTTTTCTATCACTCGATTTTTCAGCATCCAGCTATGAACTGTAATACAGAAACCCTATATGTTCTTTTATCTGATATAATATTGTTTTAATTAGGGTTCTTTGAGCTTATGCTAAGATTGATGGTATTATCTTATATAAAACTTTAAGTCCGAACAAGGGTTAATATCTATCAAAAGGATTTGTTTTCGAGATCGTACGTATAAATACGAAATGGTTTATTTAATGTTATAAAAGTTTTACCACACCTGGCGATTATTTTTTTTTACCATATATAGATAGTTTTTTAATGCCACGTATTGATATGGTTTAGGAATTCCTTGCAAATTTGTAACGCTCATGATTTTAATATTTTTTTTTTTTTATTATTTAAATCCTTGGTCGTTTTGTTTTCATATCAAAACGCTTTTGTTGTTCATTTCCATACCAATTTGGGTGCGATTCTTGTGAGGCCAGAAATTTGCTTTTTGTTTTGTTTTTGTCATGGTCGTGTTATGGTTGGTTCGCAAAAAAAAAACTACTTATACAAAAGATCGAGAACTTTGGGCGGTTGGGGAGAAAAAGATAAATTGAAAATTATTATTATTATGTATTTGTATTTTTTCATGCTGCTTGTTTCGATTATGACGATTTTTACACTCACTTTATTGGCGCCAGATAGAAAATGACGCCTGGTATTGAGAGTCATGTATGTATTTCTATTTTTGGTGGTTGTGTGTGTATATAAGATATGCAATAAGCGACTTGGACGTTTATACAAAATACACAAAGAAATTAGTTTAATATTAGTGTTGTATATCTAAGATGTACATTAAGTAGTTATTTACGCTACAAAAACGGAAAAATATCCGTACACAAGAAAAATATGAAAAGTGTGGAAAAGGCATTAAGTCACGTTATAATTTTTGTGTTATGTTCATGGTGTAAAAATGATAACATATATACAGCCATACCAATCAAAAATAACGTTAAATTTGTCCTTCCTATATGTGTATATGTATATGATACGCTACTGCTTCCACTACTCCTTTATGTTTTTATGTATGAAGTGTGTTATGTTTTTCTTTTGTCACACATGACGAAAAGTGTTAAGGGATTATCATGAACATAAAAAAACAAAAAAGTTTTTTTTTTATATATTTTTTGTGCTCTCTAGTCTCATATTGTGAATTGATATGGAATAGTAATGATAGGAAGACAATAATTTTGTTGGTGTTTTGTGCCATTCCTGGTATGATTTTTTTCGGTTCGGGAGGTATATAGTTTGTGTTTAGCTAATGGGAATATAATAATCTCGGCAAATTTTATACTAATGGATTTTGATTTTATATTTAAGTAAACCTTTTTACAACACAGGTATTTATGAAATTTGCTATACGCAAATATAGTTAACTGATTGTCAGTGAGGTCAGGTATCAGTAGTTTTCTGATTTTTTGGGTTGGGATAATTTATTTATTTTTATTATAAATACGAAAAAAATTAACTACAATTGTGGGAACACATCAGTGGGAATACTATGTTATGTGGTCGGAGAATTATTAAGGTGTACTCAAGGAAATTGATGGCGGAGACAAAATGTAACAGGTGGTAATTGTAAGTAGGTATAATCAATTTAATACTCTATTCTTCTAGATACCACGTGATGCCGTGAATAAAGATGAAGTTCATCTAATTTATATGTGACACTGTGACAAAACATGAATAACAGCAACTAGAAACAACTCAAACTGAGTTCCGGGTTTCCAGTAAAGTGCTGTAAATTAATGTGGAACCATTCACTGGAGACTGTATAATGTGGCCTTCATTTGGAGATTTATACATCAATTCCAGTTCCAATCATCCAAATTTTAGAAGTTCCGAGAATTAAAGAGCTTGTTACGTGAAGAAGCAGTGGGGTTAATTCATTCTGATGAAATAGTGTATGCGCTGAGAAGTCTTGGAAATATCAAAGAGTCACGTGATCCATGCGGTTCATTTATTTATTACTACAAAAGGTAGGTGTCGAGAATAAACAATTATTGGCAAGAAATTCAGTTGACAACTCACATCCTATATTCACTAAATTTTTAGAATTCCTAAATATTCGATTTGATTCATTCAAATTTCAGATGAGGAATGGGCTTACGAAAGGCTCATTACGCAACCAGGTGTTTATCCAAAACTTCATGTTTTATTTGAACAAAACGCCATCATCTTTGTTACATCCTCAAAATTAAGCGACATATGTCGCGACCTGATGAGAAAGCTGATTTTTTAAAAATCAGTAATCTCATCCGTTGGAAACTGATTATTGTGATTCTTACACATTTTCCATCTATAAGTCAAAAATTAAAATTTATCCGCGATCCAGCGTTAATGGAAAGAAAAGTATGGGGTGGTTGGAAATTTGATTGCGTATAAGTAAGTGTCGATTATCGTAGACGTTGTCATACAGATTGACGCTAAATGGAAGTATTCCCTACGGTTGTGTATTTAATTCGAGAGTGCTGAAAATAGACCAATATACGGAGCAATCACAAAAACCATTACAATCAAAAATCAAAGTAAAATATAATAAACTTTCTCACTTTTCACCTTTTCACTTTTCTCACTTTTCTTACTTTTCTCACTTTTCCCCCTTTTCTCACTTTTCACACCGTCCCACTGTCTTATTGTCTCATTGTATCACTGCCCCACTGTCTCACTGTCCCACTGCACCACTGTCTCACTTTCATACTTTCTTACTTTCACACTTTTTCGCCTTTTCATATTTTCACTTTTTCACCTTTTCACTTTTTCACCTTTTCACTTTTTCACTTTTCCTTCTCTCAATTACTCACTTCCTCACTTTTGCATTTCCGCCAATCACTTGTTTGCAAGTCTTGTTTGACGTCGTTGCGCCAGCGTAGTCTAGGTTTTCCTCTTTGAAGTATGCCGATCGGGGCATTCAATTAAAAACTTCGTTCAACGTGAATGTTCACAATGTCTAAGGAGACGTTTATATTCGACCGCAGCCCTAACGGGACCATAAATGGAACGAATATCCTTACTTTTAAATGTACATAATATTGTACAATTGTTACTGGCCCCGCTTTTAAAATTTCCTTGAAATTATTCGATCTTCGGCCATGAAGCAAGATATCATCTCCATATCCAAGAACTTAGTCTTATTTCTTGCTTCCTGTCAAACACCTGATGTTTCCGTTTAGGGATCAGACACAATCCTTTCCACTACAGTCCTACCACAGTAAGCCAAAGGTTATTAATATGCAGATAGAAACAAACTTCTCCAAAATTACAATTCATTAAAGCGCAGTCCAGATGTTTTCGCGTTAATTCTATTATATGTAAATGCTTTTTGAAAGCCTTGAGAGCCTGTGAATGGTAACGTTTTGCTACCACCAAGTTCCTAGGGTTATATTTAAAGAGAAACACTAGTGGATTGGTTAATCCGAAAATCACGTTGAAAGTTTTCCGTCATATTTTCGGCAAAACCACATTTGAGATAGTCGCCACATTTTTTCAGCGGAAATATGAGTGCCGTTTTTCCTCGGGAAGCTACTTCTGAGACCAGATCGCAAAAGTTCATATAGCTTGTAAATCCCAGTGTCTTCTCTCTGTGTTTATAATTCTGTGGGGATTCCGTCAGGACCGGGTATCTTTCGATTTTTGTCATGTCATGTCATCTATAAGATCTAACGTCAGTAGAATGTCAGCTGCACGAACAAATATTTGCGGTGCTACCGATTTTTGGGTCCTACGATCATTTTGATATCATGGTGCCCTCGTGTCTTCCAGTCTTTCTTCCTTCCAACTTCTTTGTGCTGTTTATAATTTGATGTCTTTTGAGAGAGTAGGTAGTTGGCATGCCGCTCAACCCATTGATCATTGATCACGTGTGTGGGTCACGTACTGATAAAGTCCCATGCATCACCTCCATTACATCGCTTGATTCATTTATAGTTGTATCCCTTAAAAATAATTATACTTGGTTTAATGTTAGAGAACCAACAAGGTCAACCAACCACTTTTGAAAATTTAATCTTTAAGTCATACGGCAAGCTTGTCCAGCACAAAAAAAAAATATTAATCGGTACTTCAACCGAAATCATCAGTATAGGCTAAAGGCTCTTTGAGAAAATGCGAAATCACGCGACACATGGTTGATCTTCATTTTAATGACTATCTCAACTTCTACTGGTTTGAAAAATCCCAAACTCACAGTTTTTTTTTCAAACAAAAATTATTTACAACCTCGAAGCGGTTCACTTCTAAACCATCTTTTAGGGATCACATTGCTACTGCTCCTCTCTTCTATCGCTCAAGGAAACTAAACCGAATTATGGTATGAAACAACGATATTCCTTATTTCAGTGCAAAGAATTTAACCCGATCGATATTAACAATCTAAGACAATCTACGGCTTGCGTTACAAATGGCGTAGTAGTAACCCTTCACATTACGTCAATTAAATCTAATCCAACAGTTAAACTTTAGCCTTCAGTATTACCAAAATGTTCTTCTTTGTTACCTCCAGTTGAGATAGGCCAATCGACAATAAGTCACTGTCAAGGAATTCAGTTTGCTGGTGCTGATTTTTATAAGCCGGCTAATATTGACATTTTAATATGAGCTGATTACTTTTTATAAATTTAAAACCAGATCAGATCACGATTAGAACAAATCAACAAATGGTACATAAAATATTGATGGGATGGCTGTTTTCGGCAGTTAGGAAATCTACGCACTCATTGGGTTCAAGCAGTGTCTACGTTCACAAGCAACTCCCCCCAACTCGTTGATATTTATAAAACATGAAGAGATTTTGGGAACTGCGGTCAATTAGCCATCCACAAACCATGTTAACTTCGGAAGATACATAGGGCGAACAGAATTTTTTCTAGATTACAGTTTTGAATTAGAAAGGACGTTTCATTTTTTGACTGCCAGTCTAAGGTTCGAGCCAACTTGGTCAGTCACGAAATATGACTACATAAAAACGCCTCTTTGCAGAGTTATTAGTCGCCACACCACGTCGTAGTACGAAAGGCTAGTTTGACTACTATAATGTGAGAGTAGTTTTTTATGGATCAGCGAAGACCAGTCAAACAAAAATATATCGCCAGATCAACATACCTGACGAAGACAAAAAATTTAATTTTCTCTGGTGAGAAAATCTATCAAAACAAATCCTTCATTATTATCTACGCACCGTTACTTATGGTTTAGCATCAGTACTTTTTCTAGCAGGTCGAACGTTAAATAATATACCTAATCGAAACTAAGACACTACTCGATGTATGGATGATCTCAAGATATTTACTAATAATTACATTGAAAGTAAACAGTGGAGCTTGGATCCAAACTAAAAAAATATAAATCAAATTCTCCATCAATAAAGAAAACAATATCGGAAGAACTAAGGAACAACCTAACCAAGTCCTTCGAAGATTTAACCTACGAATCAATTCACTCGGTACAGGTATTGGGAGTAATTTGGAAGCCCACTTCGGATAAGTTCAAATTTACGTCGGATCATCCAACCATTAAAAAGGTTGCAGCTTCCGGTATACTGATGTCTACCAAATCTCGCAAGGATCATCCAACTAATAGAAAAACTCAACTATGAAGTCTGATTCCGATTTTGAATTTCGGCGACAAAATTTTTTTTATCAAAACTCGTTACATCCGGTTATATCCGGTAAACTAAAAAAAATGATCTGTACAAATTTTGTTTGAAACTTATTTTGTTTTTAATCGTTTTCGTTCTCGCAATTTTCTGCAGATTTACTACTCGCGATATCGCCGAAGTAAGAAAAAAAAAGTTAAAAAGTATGTGGTTGCATGCCGACCAAATGTCTGTGGCTTCTTTACAGCATAATAGGGTTGATTGATCGAGATAAAACTTTATACTGAAGCTTTTTTCTTAATTTAGAGATCTTAATGATTTTGGGCTTTCACTAGAGCTTTTACGTTTTTTTTGCAAATATTTTGAAAAGTATTTTAATAAAAGTTAGGCCCCTTGGGTCTTTTTCACAAACTGGCGGCTCCCAGTGAACTTTTGATGAAATCGGTTCACCGGAAGTGACAATTTGCGTAGGGGCCATTCCGTATTCTGCAAATGTTTTGAAAACAGACAAACTTTTTCGAACTAGAAGAATTTTCTGAATTTTTAAGGAAAAACAGTTTTCTGCCAAAAATCGTTGTTTCTGCTTAAATTTTGAAAAATTGTTCTGAATCAAAATTATTGCCAAATTCTAAATATAGCTGGTAAATATACATCATTGTGGGCGGCAGCTTCTAAAACACCAGCCAAGATAAAATGAAAATTAGCAGGGTGCATAGTTTGTGAGGCGTCATAATGTTACACTGAACGACTTTCATCAGTTTTAAATAAATTATTATGCATTGTGTATGGTAATTTATACAGTTCTGGAATTATGTATTTTCCACTATATTTGTATGAATTAAGAATTTTTATTTATATCTGTTTACCATACGAAAGCAATATAATTTATTTAGCATACAGAACAATCAATCATTGGTGTCACAACACAACGATTCCTTTTATTGTAATCCACCAATATTATCTTTGCGATATACCATCGATAAAAATATACGATACAGATGATTTGTCTTTCTTATTATCTAAATACATTATATGCTCTTCCGATGTCTAGACGAGAATTTTCTTTTTACAGAAAAATATCAAACACTTTAAACATAAATCAAATTGTGTTACACATACGAGAGCATTTATATACCAAAAACTAAAATTCGATTTTATTTTTATTAAAAACTATTGGAAAAATTTGTTATTGATTGTTTTGATATACCATATACAAGTATTTTTATTTCGTTTATGTCACAACCGAAAGATTAATGTTATGCCCAGCGGTAATATTAAGATTAACACATCTCAAGAGACTAATTTTTATATCGGTCATCTTTCGACTATATTTACTTATTTTATTTGTTGAATGTTGTCGTGTATCCGATTTTAAAATGATACTAAAATAAATGAGTTTTCATTAAATTCATTGTGTATGTCAATTTGTTAAAATTAAATAATTTATATTTTGAAAATTTTATTTATTGGTATGAGTATTTGACCACAGTATTTTATCGAAAAATTAAAAATGTCCCCAATTAATTTGCAAAGCTTAACTTTTCATCATATACAATTAACAATCTTAATTACATCTTCCCACTTAAATGCAGAGCACCGTCTGTGTTTAAATAAATTAAATTAAAATTAATCGGTCTAACACGGAAATCTATTAAATTTAAAACCGCAAACTTTTACAGCAACAATTTTCTATTTATGTATTTCCTTTCGCACTCCAGTCAGTAATACATTTTCACTTGACACGACAGAAAAAGAAATGATTTTGCTGAACAGCAGACAGCAGCAACTTCAGACGAAAATATATAAAGCATTTTGTATAGAAACGAAAGAAAAATTAAAGCTTCCATCTATCAGCATTAAAAATGAAATGAATTTTTTTGCAAAAGAATAATGTTCGACTAAATCGAAATTTGTGTATTTTGTTTTGTTCAAATTATTCTTATTTAAAATATAAAAATATTATCATCTTCATTTTCGTCTTGGGTTCGTTATGGTGTATATATTTTGAGTCGTTTATTTAAATTTAGTATACATGAAATAATGTTTATTGCAATGTCGCGTATACCATCATGATTACAGGTGGTTAAGGGTGGTTAATTATATGTACCTGCATTCAAACTTATACATCTTAGTGGCAAGTTTACTGAAAAGTTGAATAAACCTTGCTATTTAGGTACAAAATTTTCTCGGTATATCCAATGTAAAAACGACGAAACTAAAGGGTATGCCATCTGTTGGTCCATTTTAAGCTCAAAAAAATTAGTAATGTGCCATACGAATTTTTTTTTGACAAACGAAAGTGAAAATCAGTTCTGTAAATAATCATTTCATAAATAACGTAAAGGTTTTGGGCAACATGGACGTTCAATAGAGTATGGAATTCTCAACAACTCAACAATTGAAGCTAGCTGACCATTAGAAACGTCGTAGCTTTGTTGATTTAATAGTAATGAAACCCATTTTTATCTCAACGGATACGTTAATAAATAAAACTGTGACATTTGGGGCACAGAAAATCCTCATGTTATTCACAAACAACCAATTCGTCCAAAAAAATTGATAGGTGTCGATTGTGGGCTGGTGGCATAATTGGATTTTATTTTTTCGAAAACGAACGCAAAGATCCAATAACAGCGAATAGTGAGCGTTATCTTAACTAGATGTTTGTAGCCAAAATTGCGGATGAAATTGATTTCGATGATCTTTGTTATCACATGCCACACAAATAGCGAAAAACTCAATTTATTGGTAACCAAGTTCACTGATCGCATATTTTGAACAAATTCTGATGTTAATTGGCCCTCTAGATCATAATGCGATTCCTGAAAAGTGAAGTATATAGCAATGATCCATAAACAATTCAAGATCTTAAGATTAACATTGCAACCGAAATTAAGGTCAATGAACTGTTTTTATTGGAAAAGTCACGAGCAATTTTGATGTTTGAATTCAAGCCGTTACAGGAGCTGATGATGGTCACATGAACGATGTTTCATTCCGTACAACAAACATTTTACTTCTGGCTGGTGGCTCGCGCTGTTGGTCACTTCAGCATTTCTGATCCAGCGCATTTATTATCTCATTGTTACTGTTGCGATCATTTTCGGAAATTGTTTCTAATATTTCGGCCACTCCTCCTCCAAGAGCCACGGTTAATTCCGCAAAACCTCAAATTGTAACTTCTGTTCAATACCAATTCAGGTCAATTTTCTATTGTGTAGTTAGTTGCGGCTCTTATTGCTCTTATAGTTTCAAAATATGTTCGCATCACGATACCAATAATTTCAAGGACGTAGTGAACACCGCTTTTGATAATGATACCTGTAACTTTTGAGTTTTATAAAAACGTATTGGTTGGAAACATCTATTCGTTTACGAAGCTTATTTTTGGATAAAAAATTAAAATATTGTTATTTGGAAACGAAAACGTCTCGGAAACTTATATAAATGGATTATGTACAACTTAAGCGTTTTAGAGACGTTTAGCAAACTTAAATTAAATAGTTGTGGAACCACCTAAAAGTTTAAAAATATGTTTGAAATTTTTTTCTTTCCTAAATAGGAAAAATTGTAGACAAATGCTATCAAGTAGATGTCTCTTGGGTTTCTCCTCGAGGTGAAATCCAAGTCTACACTACTTTTTAAAGGACTCGTCGTTCTTATCTATCGTCACTAACTTTGTGCATATAACCAAAATAAACACACATTGAATTAGCGAATTACTTTATAAGTCCTAAATCCGATTAAAAAATTAAGGTTGCAAAAGTACCTTTAGATATTTACCAGAGTTACATTATATAATCGCATCCGGCCATCTTGTGACTATATTAATGTTAAACCGTCATCATTCCCCTCTAAAAATCAGTATGTGTCATTTGTCTGAAGTGTAAACCACACATTTGTTGTGCTTTAACCATGTCAACCTTCGTGCCATCAAAACACAATTTGCGGCAAGCGCTGATTTTTTGTTTCAATTTGAATAAAAGTGCATCTTTATATGGACATCGATTGCTGTGGGCGATTAGTGAGTTTGAAACCAGTGACAAAGAACGCAAAAAGAAACCAGTGAAGAATAAAGACGCTGAGTTGAAGGGGTTATTGGACCAAGAATCATGCCAAGCTCAAGAAGAGTTCGTTGAAACTTTGAAAAGGGACTCAACAAACGATTTAAACTCACACCAAAGCCATGAGTGTGGTGCAAAAACAAGGGAATTTGGTTCCGTATGAACTCAAAAAAACAGGCGAATGCCGTTTTTCACGAGCAAATAACTGCACCAAAGATAAAATACGGGCGTGTTTTGCAACGAAAAAAAATCCACTACGACAAACCAATGCGCTTAAAATGATGACCAAATGGCACCGTGGTTAAAACTTTAGCGTTTGGATTAGGAGGTACCGGGTTCGTATCCCGATAGGGGCAGGATGCAATGGGAATTTTCATCAACAGATTACGACCTGCGGTGAAATGGAACATATCTATGACCCCATGTCGGAGTGCAAAACTATGCAAGCAATGCCCAAAGCAGGACGTGAAAAGCGGATCACGAAAGAGTTGGGAGTGCTCCGGCCCCAGAACACATTGAATATAGATTAAAACAAAAACAAAAAGAATTCAAACCGAATATTCATGGCAAAAGCTAATGCTGTGTATTTGGTGGGATCAGTTCCGAGTGATGACAAAGCAACCTTTCACCACGACAACGCTCGGCCACATGTTGCAAGAGGTGTTATGTTGAGTTTGGAGAAGGTTTGGGGATGCGCTACCCCAACAGGCGTATGCTCCAGACATTGCTTCTTCCGTCTACCACTTGTTCCGGCCGATGACTTATTTTCTGGCCGAGAAGCACTTTCTAAGAAGCCATAAATTGGTGCGGAATCCGTATGCTACCTGAAAAATGGGAAAAAGTCGTAGCAAACGATGGACAATACTTGAAATAAAATACATTCTAAAGATTTCTCTGAATAAAGTTTCGAAGTTATAAACAACCTAAAAACAATCTAAACGTACTCTCAAGAGTGGGCTATAAAAATAATTTTAGTTAAATAAATTTTGAGTTTCATGGAATATTAGAAATTGCTTTTATCTACTGTTTTACATTTCCATTTTTTTTTTGTTAAATATGTTTTTTTTAATTTAATTTTAAATGAAATACAATTTTATAATTTATTGATTGATTGAAATATAATATAAATGGCCGCCTCTGGCCATGACGTATAGACGAGCTCTTTTAAACATATTATTCCTAAAATTTTCGCTGACCTCCGGTGTTAATTCGGCAATTTTGTTTCTAATGTGATCCTTAATCTACGAGGTTGTGGTTGGTTTATTGGTGTACACCAATGAAGGGAAACTTCAAGTACCCTCATAGGAAGAAATCGGGAGGGTTTAAATGTAGCGATCGTGAGGGCCAGTCGATATCATAACTTTTTGACATTATTCGGCCGGGACAAATTTCTCATATAATGATGCGCTGTGTGTGTAGCTTTTTCAAATAAATATGCCCGAATAGTGCCTCCAGGAAAAATGGCACATCATACAGTTACTCTAAGAACGAATAGTGGTCTTTGGTGTGTCATTTGAGTGAGGGTTTTCAGTGTCCTAATAGTGGCTATTCTGTTTATTAACACTGATCAATTCACTTTGTGTATGGGGGTAAAAAAATACACCAGATTGAATTTTTGAATTTTTAATAAATTAAAACTAAAATAAAAATAATAATTTTTGTTACAGAAAATGATTTTTAAGTAAAAAATACATTGGGGTACTTTTTACCCCATACAGCGAAATCGAAATGTGCTTCGTCTTATATAATTTTCTGCCAGGAAAATGGTCGCCTATATACCGAGCTGTAAAACTCAAGTATTCCTATTACTAATTCTTGTGCAGGGCAACGCTAAGAGGAACCAGAACATCTTAGCGACATCTGAGCATCTTGCCTTTATCTTCCGGTTGACTTGCTCGGTACATGATTAACACCAGAAAAACTGCGTAATTTTCATCGCGTATTCACAATTGAGGAATTACTTAAATAATATGTTTTAAAAATTTCAACACGTTGTTGCGGGGTTAGAGGTTCCATAATAAATTGTTTTCGACCACTTTCTACGAATCTCAATTGCGAACTGACATATGTCATCTAAAACAAAATGGCGGCCAAACAAAGTTGGCCTGAACATAGAAAACACCCCTGTAGATGTTTTGTTAATTTTTTTTATTTTACTTAGTTATTCACATTCGTCCTAAATACCTGATCAGGCACCTAATTCATTACTCGTATAATCAGTTTGGCGCTTGCTGAAATGCGGCGTTTATTTATTGGGTATGAATTACGATGCTACTTTTACCATACTTACAATTTTTGTAAAATTTCGTAATATGGATTTGGTTTTGAATAACAACTTTAAAGAATAAAGTTTAATAAGAAAATTATATAATGCCCGCGTGGTAATTGTAAAGTAAAAGTAAATTTTATGTAATTTTTTGGTTAATTTAATTATTTCTCAAACCCGTACGGGAAGCTGATTGAAAAATCTGTTCGACAACCGAATTTAAAATTCTTTAATCAGACTGGTTGAGAGCAGGTTGCATTTTATATTTAAACATAGAATCTATTTAAATTAATTTTTAAAGTGTTATCATCTTTCATGAATGAAATGTGATAAATAGTAAACATATGGAAATGGTTAATTCAAATTTTATAATTATTTTTAATTAATTAACATTCCAATGTGATTCCAATATCCACCTGAACAATTTAATAAATTGTTTTTTTTTTAATCAATATTCTGTTAGCTTTGATATATGAAATGAACCAAACCAAAATCGGAAACAACGATACGCATGATTGTGAAAACATATTAATTTATCTTTAATACAGCAATCGCTTGTATGTATAGACTGTCATGAGTCATTAATCAAATCAAATTTTTAATTTCCCGCAAATATTAACCAAAAACGAAAAAAGTACGAAATGCCAGCAACAACAACCAAATACAAAAAATAAACTCTAATTGAAATTTTCACCGAATTTTATATCAATTTCAATATATAATCCATTTCTCCCCATCGCCACATACCAAGCCGCACACAGAAAGTCAATTTAATTGATTGACTCCAAAAAAATACTCAGTTCCCATATACGAGTAACGAGTATATTTACCATTCACCGTTCATTTTCCGTTTTATAGAAAAATATAATATTTCCTATTAGGTGGAGTGGTTTTTTCCATTTTTACCATAACCGTATATGGAACATGAACAAAAAATATGTTATATAAATAAATAGAATTGATATACATAAGATGAAAATATCCAAAAAAGAATAAGTGGAAAGCGAGGAAAAAACAAAATAATAAAGTGAAAATGTTATGATATTAAATTAGAGACTAAAAGCATATATTAAAAATAATTTATTATCTTGAATGATGGAATAAATTAAATAAAATATATTTAAAAATAAAGCACAAAAAAAATTATAATGTATATAGAGAAAATCTAAAATTTTCCATTTTCTGTTTAACGCAAAAAGTATATAAAAAATGGAGACTGGGAGTTGGGAAAATAATAATAAAAATATTTAAAATTTACCATGATTTTGTTTTGTTTTAAGCTGTATTTTGTGTGCTTCCACGTTATAATGTGATGATGGTTTAGTATCAAGACGTTTGCAAGTAAATAGGCATTCAATTTACATATGCGCCATGAACACGAGTCATTCTCTAATATAATTATTTAGAATAAAACCTAATCCTAGAGCAATAAAGTTTAACAAAGGAAACAATTTTCAAAATTGCCTTGCCACAAGCATGAACATTTAGTTAGTAATTCAAAATCAATGTTTGTCTGACCTTGATACAAAAAGATTAACCAAGAAAAGAAATTTATAATTTTAGTATAATAATTTTTGCTTTGTTTTCCAGGTGATGGTTGCTTAAAAACCAGAGTAGAGTTTACGTAATTTTCGTCAAACCTATATTTGTACCTGATGAGCTGAAACTTGTCTTCCCGCCTCTTTATCTTGAAAAAGTGAAAAAAACTGTTAGTTCCGAATTATGAGCTGTATTTGATCTCTTGAATGGGGAAAAAAAGGATTTTGGCCTAGATCAGGTTATCAAAAATTTAAATAAATGTAGTTGAGTACTGAGACAACGTTCGCTCAGCCCCTCCTACCACTATAAACAAATTTGGAATATACTATTTATGAACTCTCTAGCTTAAGTAAGTTTGGTTTTTCAGCTCACCCTTAAAATGGTAAACAATCTCTTAATTAGTTTTAATTAGGACAGAAAATAAGTACAATTTGATTTTTTAGCTAGGATCCCTTAGCACATATTCCACATTGTACTCAAGTACAAATGAAGCATTCGATATATCGATTTAAAAGTTCAAACGCTGAAGATTTTGCATTGGACTTCAAATCGATTCGACAACAAATACAGTGATAATTGATAAATCTTTGCTATGTTGTACGCCATCTATTAACAACAGTTACGAGTTAACATTCAAGTCAATATTTTAATCGAAAATATTGTACAATTTTCTCTGCATACGAATAGTATGAAGCGTCGTACGGTACGTCGTTTGGGGTCCATCATCTTCCTGTGATATGATGCGGATTACCGAATACTTTCAATATTCTAATATTGAAACATTCTTATCTGCAGCGTGTGCAATCCCAGTCGGGATCTCTGGGAAATGGCTTCTAAAATGGAATAATAAATTGGAGAAAACATTAGTATTTGATTATTACTACGATGAAAAGTAATACTGTTGGCCACGGTACAAGAAGACATCTGTAGGGTGAAAGACGACAAGTTACTGAAAAACATAATTTACCGAAAATTGCCCTGTAAATCATAATTTACCGAAAATATTCCTAACGCTTCGCATGTTATTAAAGCGTTGGTATGAATTTACTGAAATATAAAACAGTGAATTTGAGAATCTCAAAATAGTTCCGAAAAAATAAATACCGAAACTTTGAAATTTTGAAAATAAAAATAACAAAATCTTTAAAAATTTCAAACAATTACAAATGGTTAAAATAATTACGAGAATATAGGATTAGCATTGTTGCCAATTATATAGCTAAATAGACACCAAATTCAACAATTCGAAAAGTTCAGTAAATCTAATTAAAATTATATTAAAAACAATGACTTGTTGTAAAGGGATTTGTTTTAATATTTTGGAATTTTTTTTTGGTCGGTTATTCAGTACGTTGCCATTATTAAATCGAATAATTTTGAATAATAAAAATTATTTTTCTTCTAGAATTGTTTATTACAAATCAATTAAATTCAGCCTAGGATACAGTTTGTATAATAATGGAATCGTTTTCGTTGAGTGGTCGTTTTCCGGAAATGGTTGCTTTTAGTGAATTGTCGGAAACGACATAACATGTTAAATGAACAACTATTTTTATCATATTCCTGTTGTGCGATTGAAATAAAAATTGAGCCAGCTGTTCGCGATCCCGGTTTTTTTGGTCATTTTGTTCGTGGTCAAAGTAAATTTATACGATGAAACTTGTATTTGAATGTGAATTCCAGATGTAGTTCTGGAAATCGTCAAATTTTGATGAGTTTAAGTCATATCTCACGCGATCATGCCGAAACATAGTATAAAGGATTAGGATTTTAAAATGCTTTAGAAGTAGGTCTGGAATGCGACTAACTACAACGGAACTAGGTTATTTCGCCGAGCATGATTAAGTTGGGTTTATTGAATGGCAATGAAATTCTTTAATGTTTTTTTAGAAAAGGTTCTGAAATACGGTCAACTGGTACGTAACTAGGCCATTCCTTAACTGATCATTTTGGAATATGGTTATCTGAAAGGAAACTATAACATGCCTTAACCGATAATTATGATAGGGAATGTAAGATGAAAATGCGATTCTAAAATAATTTTTGGTGAGAATCTAGAATAAAGTAAACTGAGATAGAATGGATCAGTTTTATTACCGATGAAATTGTTTATTTTGGATTGAAATGTAATTATAAAATTAAGTGTTAGATTAAGTTTTCATTTAGAGATGTAGAGGAATTTAGAACAGGAATTGAAAACAGACCTTCCATATATTTTCCTGTTAGTTATCCGTATATAGTCTATTATACTATATACTATTCCATCAAAAGTTTTTAAATGGTTCCCAAATATCCAAAAATTGACTGTTTATTTTGAAACCTTTCGTAAACGGTTTTATTTTGGAACAATTGTAACGAAAAACACTTTTGTAAATTTGAGTATTGATTAAAATTTCGTGTTATTGTTTGTAACAATTTTCCTCTATATTTAGGTATTTACCTACTTCTAAAATAATTGGCTAAGTCATTATTAATTTATTTTTTTATGAGCACACAAAATAAGTGGTATGTTTAGAGTCGGACAATACCGTCTGATAAACATGACGAATGACAAATTTTATAATAAGATTTGTTAAGTCGCTTGGTAAAACTCATCTCGAAGTGAAAAACGTATCTGGCTAAAAAAAAATTGTTAACTATATTATCGGAACTTACAAATGTTTTTAAGTTTTTATAAAATCAGTTAAAACCGATTTTGATTAGACAGTTAGTTATTGAATATGAAATTAATCCATTTTCAGCAATTTCCAGTTTTTTACAAACCGCGTTAAAACAGATTTTTTTCGGGTTTTTATTATGGTGTTTTAAAACCAAAAACCAATAGGTTTGTCAGTGTCATTGCTTCAAAGAAACTTTTAATACAAAATTTTTATCTCCTTCAAAACCGTTTCGGAAAATGTGGGTTTTTATTTATAAAAACTGTTTACGGCTGCTAAAACTTTCTTAACGTATCAGAAACGGGTCTGAACACATTTCAAAAAATTTTTGGTTTTAAAGGAAAAGTTCTGTATCGTTGTTAAAACCTATGTGAAACCAAAAATTGGTAGATTATTTATATATATAAATATATATATATATATATATATATATTATATATATATATATATATATATATATATATATAT